>JADZGK010000449.1:8105-37651 GCA_018104995.1 Cairina moschata | reverse complement strand
TAACACTTCCTGGTAAACTTCATAAAAAGGCATCACTGGTCCCAGTGTCTTGTCCCAGCACCACAGTGGGTATTTACATTACCCTATTTGGCCTACATTTGACTTAAATGCTACAGAATTTCCTTGCCCAAAGTGCTCTATTTGGGCTCAGCAGCTGCTCTGCCCTGAAGAGGCAATATTTCAGTATCAAGAACAAAACCTCCTATCTTTTTAAGTTTACTAAAAGCTTTAAAACCCCACTGGATAAGAGAAGCAGGGTGTGTTGAGTGTAACTAACATCCTTTAACACGCAGCAGCACCAGAGCGCTGATTTTCTTTAAATACCCTAAGTTCACAAGCTCATTTCTTTTTAACAGTACAATGCTCATATACATTAAAAAAATATGTATTTATGCTATTTTTTCAGTCTTCAAGCATTTGTTTAGCATCTAAGACAGAGCATATAGATGTAATATAAGTCCTTGTAACTGATAAGCTTTTGTAGTCATCTTCTCAAGAGCTTATGACTCTGGCTTCTCTAAATGACAGCAATATAGCCTCAAGGAGTAATGTAATGCTCTGATCTCACAAATAAATTGGCACTAAAGCCACATATGTGATCAATTCCGCCAGCTGTTAAATTACAGTCACCTCTAACACCAGCAGCGAGCAATTTAATCTTCCACAAACACAAATTAGCATGGAAAAGAGAGTACTCTAAGTGGGGAGGAAGCAGTTATCTGTAAAGGCATTTGGCGTGGATGAACATCAATGTCCCAGGCTCTTTTATGCTAACCAAAGGTCAGCCGCCCGGTTTCCTATCAAGTTTGAAATCAGGTGCTTTATGCCTGATAAGACTGTGCATACATTGAAGCACACACCATTACGAGGTGTCTCAGGTGAGGAAAGGAAAAACAAAACCAAAGCCTGAGAAACTTGCACTGAGCGAAAGACAGTGTGAACGAGATGTCCTAGACCTGACAGTCTCCTCCTGTTCTGACCCCAATCCCAGAGCTACCCAGTCAGCAATCCTCCACCTTGGGTGGGCGCAGGGTAAGCAGTCACCATCCCCTGCAACACCCAGGTGACTGCCCAGACAAGAGCACAAAACCACAGGTGCACTCAGAGCCTTCCAGGTGGCTGGCAACAGGACAAGAAGCGAAGCACTCGAGTGGGAACACAGGAAACTCTGATTGCATACTGGAATTGTATTTAATTCATGCCTGGGATCAAATATTGGAACACTGTGCCCAGAGAGGTGGTGCAATGTCCATCCCCGGAGTTGTTCCAGGCTAGACCAGACAGAGTCTTAAAGCCCCTCAGTCTAATTGCACCGGCTTTGAGCAGGGTCTGGACTGGATGACTTGGGGATGCTCCTCCCAGCCTGGCAAGGTACAGGCTAAGGAATGAAGTACGGGAGCAATCAAAGTCTCTGCATCTTTAGCTACCTACCAACATCCCAAGGATGACCTGGAGGCTGGCTGAGACAGGTGTTTCATAGCCTGGAATTTCTAAAAATGCTTCACAAGGCTGTACCTGTGCTCCCACCCCCACTCATAACTCATTTATACCCATGTGAAACGCCAAACTTTCTTAGAAAGCAACACAAACACTGTGAATTAACTTGCCTGCAGCTTAAAACCACAATAAACTTGGCTCTAGACACAAGACGTGTTCCTTTGACCCCACCTTCTCCAACAGAAACATACGGTAGCATTGTATTATTAAAAAAGCAGCAAAACCAAACATGCACAGCACCAACAAACTCCATCAAAACAAAACTTCACCATACTTCTCTCCATCTGGGAAGAAAAGGAGAGAATAAACACACGGCAAACATTAGCCAGCTTGGCAAACATGTGGTTCGAGTAAGCTGAAATGCCATGTGATAAAAAAAAAGTGAGGTAATCACCATGTTAAAAATTCCCTTTCCAACCCTAAGCAGGTTGCTTGGCCTCTGTTTCAGCTCCCCATTGCAACATTTCATACTTCTTACTCTCTGCTCAGTTTCTGAAGACCAGCAGTTCGTGTTTGATAACAGCAGTGGCAGCTGCCAGGAAGCACGCTACACTTTACATGTTCAGAAATGGCAAGCACTGCAGAGCCCCATTTTGTCCCCACACACTGCGCTGGCTGGATACGCTTCCAAACCACATGTCCAAAAACACATTTATTTATTGCACCCACCTCTGACTGAATCATTCAACTCTGTTAAAAGGAAAAAGGAGTCCTGCCAGCTCACCTGCTGTTTCAATGCAGGGGTACGAGGGAGGAGGTTTCTGCCATTTCCCATCTGCATCTTTCATGTGAGATCTATCCGAAGCAAACGTCTCCAGGTACAGATCTGCTCGTATCATCCGGATTTTCCTAAACAACAATGCAAAATTGTATCAAGAGATATATGTACATAATGCTGCATTAGCCACTCTGGAGAAGAGCCCTTTCTTCCTCCCAGGGAGCCTTAGCTTAGTTAAATACTCCACTCAGAAACACTGGGCTAAGCTGCTGGGCTGTTAAGAATAAACATCAGCAAGGAAAAGCTTTTGATAATTAAACAACAGCAATTAAAGAGCCTTAGAAAAATAATGCAGTGCATTTAGTTTCTTGGAGTGTAACAGAAGACTTCTATCAGTATATATCCACAAAGACAACTTCAACTTGGACTTCATGAAATAAAATTCATGCTCTTCATCTTTTTTTTTTTGTCCTCACCTGTGAAATTCAGGATGAAGGCTGTCATCCAGCCTGAAGGCCTCCGTGCTGTACATGTCAAAAGGACAGGGGAACGGCAGCACTGTGTCAAGATCATAAATGAAGTTCTGCTCCCCACTGGAAACATGAAGTAGGATAACGTGGTAGTCCTGGGAAGAACGGTAATTGTCAGGAGTTAAACAGTTGTTAACCAGAAACCGGCACAGGGAGTAGAAAAAAAGCCTCCTGGAAGCTGAGGCTACAGCTTCTCTTCTTTAGAGACTGCTCTCTGATGCTTGGGTATCAGGCCTGTGATGTTCCAGCACCAGGAGAGAGGTTTCCTAATGCCTGCCTCAGCCCTCATGTCTTTTGGTAAGCCTTGCTATTCTCCCCATTACTTGTAGCCTTCTTTGATATCAGCCTGGGCAGCTAATCTGAAGAGTACGCTAGTCCTCATGTCCTCATACCACATCTTTGATTCTTTATCATGTAGGAAACACAGGTATGGCAAATACTGTAGTGGCAACTATTGAACTACATTAAATTAAACGACACGCCAAAAACTCTGGAAGAGCTTACATACATGCTGGCACCTGAAGACATGTATTGCTCATGTTTTTCCATCCCATGTCAGACCTACATGGATATTTTCACCTGTCAGCTTGTTACAAAACATCTATTTAACATCCTACAAAGCTGGCGGGCCCCAACAAAACCAGACAGTAATTTTCACAGAACTGTTGTGCACTCTTACTGATGCTAACTAAGCTTTGTCACCTGGCGGTTTTATGGGCCATCTCACTGCTATTTTCCTGTGAACAATAAAAGGAGGGCTGCATTTAGGCTGCTGTAGAAGAATAATAAATACTAATACAGAACTACAGGACGGCTGAGGTCGGAAGGGACCTCTGGCACAGTGAGAGTGCTTCCTGATGCTCTGGGGGGACATAAACCTAAATTCATTCCAGCAGAGTTATCTAACACTGCCCACATCTGATCCTGCAGACCTCAGCTGCAGAGGCACGCACTTAAATACTGACAAAGAAAGAACAGAGGGCCTTACCCAGACAACAGGCTCATCTCCGTGCCCTGACTTCTGTTTCCAGAGCGGGATCTGAAAGTTAAGCAATTTGGCATAAACCACTCCTGACTTACAGAGATTAGTTTCAGGTTGGGTAAGTTCTTCGCTAAACTCTGCATTTCATCAGCTTGTATCAGTGCTGCTGTCAGAAAGCTTGCTCCAGTTTTTATCTTTCAGAAACATTAAACTGGACGCTATTCCGGACCGTATAATGTAATATTCCCCCTAACTTGATGGATGACAGGGAAAAATCATCCCACAGTCCTTAGGGGCACCGTGATTCCTTCTTCCCACAATCCAAGCGTGTCAGGTAAGGACATTCATAGAAACATTCAGGTTGGAAGAGACCTTTAAGATCATCTAGCCCAACCTTTAACCTTTAATTAAGATTAATCTGTTGTTTTAGGGCAACTTCTTTTAAGCTTGGAAAGAATGCCATGAACCTTTTGATCCCCTGAGGGTATCCTTATCCTTGGGGCTTCTAGAGGAGAGAGCAGGGCTCTCTTCTGGTGCAGCAGTTCAAGCTGTTTCCTTTTACTGTTTCTCAGGTTCTAGTGTCGCCTTGATGTCTTGAGCAAATACTGCGTGGGGTCTGGAGGCCAGAAACAAATGAAATTCTTCATGGTGGTGGTGCTGCCTGCATGCCTCTCAGCTGCTGCAGGGGGGCCTGGGGCTAAGTCTCACCTTCCCCAGGCTGTAGTTAAAAGGCCTGGGGTAGTTAAAGGGCCTCCCACCTCCCCCCGCCTGTGGTTTACCACCCCCACGGAGCGCACAACTCACCCACTCACCATCCTCCTCTCGTTGGAGATGAAAACCGCGTAGAACTCCTCCACAGGGCGCTCCCCCCGACTCCTGATGTAGTCGCACAGCTTCCACACGTTTTCCTCACTGCAAAACACAACCGTCGACGGCACCTTTTTCTTTTCAATCCCCTTTTCACCTTCACTTCGAGCAACCCAAACCGGGCCGGGAAGGTTTCCCTGCGGGGTTTTTAGCTCCGTTTTCAACTCCCCCCCTCAACGCGCCGCCAGCCTCCAGTCAGGCGCCGGCCGCCATTTTGGGGCGCCTCCCTTACCAGTAGCAGCCGGTGTAGGCGCAGGCGGCTCGGGGAGGCACCGCCGGCCGGTACCGGTCCTCATCCAGTTCCGCCATGCTCCGGGGGGAGATTTCCCGTGCTGGGGAACGGGGCCGGGCTCCTGAGGGAGCCGCTTGAGGGCGGGCGCGGAGCCCGTGAGGAGGCGGCGCCCGCCTGAGGGGGCGGCACGCGCCGCTTCCCGCCCGCCAAAAGGCTCAAACGGTGCTGCGACCCCCGCGTATAACCCTCCGCTGGGAAAGATTTAAAAAATACTTAAAAAATAAAATAAAATAAAATAAAATAAAATAAAATAAAATAAAATAAAATAAAATAAAATAAAATAAAATAAAATAAAATAAAAAGAGTGGGCGAGGACCGGCCCTCAGTGAGGGCGGGGAGAGGGAGCCGCGGCGAGGAGGGAAGAAAGTGGAGGAAGAAAGGGGGGAGGAGGGAGATGGAGGGCTCCGTGTGAGGCGGAGGGAGCCGCAGCGGTCGCAGCGGGCGCCGCGCCTCCGGGCGTCCCTGCGGCGCCGCCGTGGTGGTGCTGAGGCGCAGCGCCGGCAGTCGCCGGTAGTCCCTGGCCGCCATGGACTCGAGCTCCGAGTTCCTCTCGCTGCAGCCCGGCGGCAGGAGGACGAGCAGGCAGAGAGCAGCCCCGGCCGTGAGTTCCTGCGGGGTTCCCTCCGAGCGAGCCTGGGTGGGGAGCTTTGGGAGAGTTCGTTCACCAACCCCCTTCCCCCCCCCCCTCAGGCGGCCCCGCGGGCAGGTGCACGCGGGGGGTGCTGAGGGGGCTCGGAGAGCAAGGCTAAAAATCAGGGTTAATTAGGCCTGAAGTAAAAAAAAAAAAACATTAGTTGGGGGGTGTAATGTGGTTACGACTTCCCTTAAGGGTTTGATGGTGTTAGGGAAAACCCTAATTTGCTCTTAGGGACGATTTGTGTGTTTGGTATTTCATCCACACCATTTCCAGCTCCATCTTGCTGCTCCCATCCCCCCCCGCTCAGCATCACCTGAAAGAATTGGCTGCTGTACACACAGCTAGCTAGAGCTCAAGCTCTGCTCTTCCCAAAGGCAGAGCAGAACCACCTCAAACCACCTCACAGCTCTCAGGGCGAGCCCTGCCTCCAAGCGATGCTTTCAGCTTTCCGTGCCGCCGAGCTAAGTGTTCTCGGCTGTTTGGGTTCAGGCTGTGGTTCTGTTTTGCTTTTTCTCTTCCCCCTTCTCATTTCAAGTCTATTGAACTAAGCAGGAAGCAGCCTTTGGGGTGTCTTCTCTTTGCAAGCAGGCGCTGGAGGCTGCTTCAATATCTCCACTTTGCTGTTGCAGTGTGCACGAGAAGCGGTTGTCAAAGCCTGCAAGGACTTGAGCTGCCTGTGGCACGTGAGGGAAGGCTGTGCAAAGTTAGGCAGGGCAAACAGCCGGCCCACTTTCGTTGTGGGAGCAGGAATGAGGAAGTTAAATGTAAAGTCTTCACTGAAGCAAAAGCAGAATCCTTCTCATGAAACAGGTTGTAAGGTGTGTTTGGTTTGGTTTCTTTCTTTGTGTTTTTTCACCTCTTGCAGAACTTTCCCATGCTTCGAGGCACAGAGTCACTCCTGTTTTGTTTGTAGGACCGCCAGCCTTTGCTGGAGCACTCAAATAGCAGGGACATGTAGAAGTGCCCTAGATGACAGAGATGGCGATCCTGCTCCTAGCTGCTTGTTCACGTCTCTTCCCTAACTTTCCGGTGTGCAAAGACTTGGCAATAGCAGTTTTTGCAGTTTCCCCGATACCAGCAAGCCATTTACCTTCAGTTATTCGGCGTATTTCATCCATCTAGATTAAGGAGCATGCAGCAGAAAGTCTCAGGTAAACTGGAGTCTGATGGCTTTGTTTTCTCCCAAGTTTCCAGTCCCAAGGAGTCCTGCGGCAGACCGTAAGCGGTGGCTGTCCCTCTGGAGGCTGTTTGCAGCTTTACAACCCTGCTGTGATTCCTCAGGCCGAACAAGGTCGTTTTGTTGTGACCTGTACTTGACACCCATGTGCTCCGGAGTTCCCTTTTTGTTTGGGGAAAGTGGGAAGTGGCTCTTTTCTCTGCTGAACCTTCCTGAGTCATCTGTGTAGGAACTTGACACCAGAGCTCGTAGCCTAAACACACTTATCTGTTTGGCTGGCACTTGAGCATCTGCTTGCTTCCTTAGAGACACCCAACAGCTAACTTAGAAGCAATTGTTGATCACTTCCTGTAGTAGGAGGAAAATAACTTTCAAACTACTACAAAATTCCTTCCTGCAGTTTCCTTGCTCTGGTTTAGCCACTTGCTTCTGCTGAATTTCACTTCTTGAGTGCGTTTTTTAAGCCTTGTATGACTGATACGAGCCAGTTCTGTCCTGCTGGCAGCCAGCTGCAGGTAACGTAGTGCTTCTCAGTGTCTGCTGTCTCACTGACTTGGGATGCTTTCGTAGGAGCCAGAGGATGGTCAGGGTTCCTGGTCCATTGTTCCTGGCTGTGCCCTTGTTTGAGACAAGGTGAAGATAAAAGAAGAGCTGATAAAGAATAACACGAGTACACGGCACTGTGCTTGTTGCAGAGAAGTCATTAGATAAATGCATAACTATGTGTACAGAGGTCTCCTGAGTTATTCCACTCTTTTCTTTCTTAAGCCTCCCAGAGGAAAAACATTAAACATCACTGTGGCAGACCAGGCTGGTCTCATCAAGCTTTAGGTCTTGTTTCATCTCTGCTGGGTCTGGGGAATAAAAAATGTCTTCAAGAGTTGTTTCAGATGCCTGGATTCAAACTTGTGCTAGGGCAAGTATCTCATGAGGCCCCTTTCTATCAGCACGGGGAACAGGAGGAAGAAAAGCATTCTCCCACGTGCCCTTACCAGTGCCCTCCTCTAACTTCTTCATGCCTTTGCTGTTACCTTGAACAAACACTAATTAAGCTCTTAGTAAAGTTGGTGCCGGGAAGCAGAAGAATCTTGTCTATTTTCTGACTTTCGAGTGAAATTTCATTTGATGTACTCTTACTGGAACTTCATTTTGTAAACAGAACGACCCCCCACTCAAGGATATCACAGCTTCCCTCCCGTACTAAAAATGGTAGTACTCACCCTTGTAGGAGCAGCAATGTGAAGAAGGTCAAGGGCAGTAAGAAGGGTTCAAAGCTTTGATATAACAAGCCTTACACTTTTTTTTTGACAGAGCTCCTAGTAAGCATCTTTAGCAAGGTCTGGAGATGGGAGAAAAACTCGAACTAGATTTTAATTCTAGGATGTGTAGTGTCAAGCTTGACTGTTCCTCTGAACAGTCAATTGAATTTAAATTTTTTTAAATTAATTAGTTTTTTTTTAATTTAAATTCAATTGAATTTAAAGTTTTGAATTTAAATTCCAATTGAATTTATTGAAAAAATTTCCAATTGAATTTAAAGTTTTTTGTTGTTTTAGTGTTTCGTGAAAAACAACCTTTATGTGAAAGGTTTTGATGCAATATCTTTTTGCCATGGATATTAAGCTTAAGTTAACCACAAGAAAACGGTGGGGAGAGGGAAGCTTTAGTTTTGAAAGCTTTTTTTTTTTTTTTTTTTTTTCTTGAGCACAGCAGCATTTCAGTGTCTGCCTGCCATTAGTTGCCCCACTACCAAGACAGGAGGGTTAATTAAACTTGCGTGAAGCAGAATTTCTTTATCTGAATCTACATGGTGTAATACACAATAAATGTTTGTTCATTGTCTTTTGTATTATAAAAACAAGGAGTTCTGTTTGAGGAGCGGGAGTTGTGAGAGCTCCCTGCTGAAGTAACGAGCTGTATAATGCTTGGCTAGACACTATGAAAATTCCTTTGTTTAATGTAACAAAAAAGAGAACCCCCTCCCCTTCTCTCCTTCTGCATCTCAGTTGCCTCTTTTGTTCAAAGACCCTGCTGCAAAGCTCATGTAACCATCTCCTGATAAGTTGCTAACCTAGTGTATCAACATCCTGCCTTCCTGTCTCACGCTGGGCCAACATGACCAAAAAAAAAAAGAAGTTGAACCACAATGCTGAGGAAGACTACAGCCTTCGTCTTCACGACCACCAGAGGGACAGAGACGACCCCCTAGCAACAGTGTGCGCAGTTGCAGAATATACCAGGATATGCTGTGTAATCCCGGAATTACCAAGATATAAAAAGAGACCCTGGTGGGGGTGAGGTACACGCCGTTGGCGGAGCCGAGACTCCCTGGCTGCCCAGCGCTGTTTTGCTTGCTGTTGCTTACTCAATAAATTCCTTTCTATTATTAATGCAATGCTCTCTGAAAATTAAGTAAGGGGGCAACTTATAACACGTGGTTCACATAAATATATTCTTATTTCCTTCTTTCCCTAGGATTATTCTTCTACCAGTATTGAATGTTTCAACAGACACCATTTAAGATCAATGAGAAAAAGCATCCTGCGGTGTTCGGTCTCCAGCTTTGAAGAAAGTATGGCGATACTGAGGGGAAATGTCAACAGAAGACGCTTTTCAAGGTACTGTATTTCTATATGTTCAATCTCTGTTTGATTTGTAGATTGAAAAGCAAGAGAGAAAGCATGTGCAGTGAGTTGCGGCCTGATAAACCTCCGGCTAAAATCAGCAGAGGCCTATGAGCATGCTGATGGCGTACCAGTACCTTAAAACTAGAATCCCTCTTCTCAGTGAAAGTGTTCTGCTTTTCTAAAAAAACGTGTTTTTTTCCCCAACCCCTTTGAGGTGTTGTTGTGGTTTAACCCGGCTGGCAGCTAAACACCACACAGCCCTTCTCCAACTCTCCCACCTCCCTCTCTGGGATGGGGGAGAGAAACGGGAAAGTGAAGCCCACGAGTTGAGATAAACACAGTTTATTAAGACAGGAAAATAATGATGATGATAATGATAGTACTGCTAATAGTAATGTGTACAAAACAAGTGATGTACAATGCAGTTGCTCACTACCTGCTGACCAGTGCCCAGCGTAACCCCTAGCAGCCCGGCTGCCCCGCCCTATCCATGGTGCAGCGTGTTGCCATAAGGCATAGAATTCTTTGGCCAGTTGGGGTCGGCCATCCTGAGTCTGTCCCCTCACAGCTGTTGCTGTGCGCCGATTCTGATCGCTAGTAGGACAGTGAGACACCAAAAGGTCCTTGGCTTGTTGTAAGTACTGCTCTGCAGCAATTCAAGCATCGGGGTGGTATCAGCACTCTTCTAAACATCCTTTCACACATCCTAAGCCAAAACATAGCAACCTACCCGCTACTAGGAGAACTGACTCTGTCCTAACTGAAACCAGGACATGTATCTTTTCCACTTGGGTGCTATTGCTCATAATTTTGAGAATTCAACATGAGCAAGCTAGGAAATGTGGGTACATACAGAACCGTGTGTATATGGTACGCAGCAGACTTGGGATCTGGATCCTCCGTGAGGCCTACAGGCTTCCCTTTGTATACCATAGAGCACTGGCTTGTAAACATGGTGAAATTTCCCATCCTTGATGGGTCTAATACAAAAACTCTTTTCTCCCTTCTCTCCCCTGTCCTCTTTCTTAATGTAGGCAGTTGAGAAAGCCGAAATTGGAACGAAAAAAAGAATATAACACAGGTAAGTGGCTGTAACTCCCCGGGATACCTATTTATGCTGGTTACTGGAGAGGATGGCACTTGGTCACTCCATCGCTTTCATTTGGCCCCAAAGCCTTCTGTAGTCAGCTGAATTCACTCATCAGTGACTTTTCTGTGAAGAGAGGTAGGTGCAAATAGGAGATTTTATGAATTCCTTGGGGAGGGAGCAGTGTGAATTGCAGCTTCGTAGGCGCAAAGCAAACTGTTCTAATTGTGCAAAGTAAATTGATACTTGGTAAGTTCAAACTTAGTTTTATAGTTGGCAACCACAAAACTAAACCTTAGCTGTGATCCTACCACCGCAGTGGTGTAGCTCTTCCCTTCCCCTTGTCCTCTTGGCTCTTTTAATGACAGTGCAAGCAGCAAACCTGTGCCAAAGGGTGCTGTATGGTAAACAATGGGCAGGCTTTTTTCTAAAAAGCACGAGTTTGAGTTATCTGGTGTTCGGATGTTTCTCTTGAAATGATTCTTACCTCCTTGAGATGTTAGATCATAATGCAGGAAATGAAAGTGCTGCATGCATAGAGTAATAAAACATACACCTCTTAGGAAGAGGCTTGCAATGTAATAGTGTTTTTTTGAGCACTGTTAGATACAGTTTTACACGAATGGAGTGAAAACACCTTAGAGAAAGGTTTTGATTGTTCTCACTTTTCCAAGACAGAAATAACTGGAGTAAATTTCCCTCCTTCATGGACCAAAAGTTGCACGTTTGTTTTTGTCTGGCTAGCTTTCAGTCTCTTTAAACATTTCTATTTCTAAACATTCAGGTCACAGTTTTAAGTAAACAGTTTAAACGTGCAGAACGATAAATAAGTGGAATGCAGTGGTTGTGACAACAACTTCTGATCTGAAATTTAAAGAAAAATCAATCCACTTCAGGGTGCCTTTTTTGTTTGTCTGTTTACATTTTACAAGAGCAATGGTGAAATAAGGAGAAAGTCATCTTCACTGTTTCAGAATACTTTGTTTCTGTGTTTCAGTCACCAGAACATTGAGGAGCAGAGCTGGTGCAAAAACTGTGAGACAAGTCCAAGGAGACTTGGAGCTGCGCCACAGCTGTAGAGTCCGACGCAGTCGGTACTCTACTACTAACTCGTCCATTCTATTTGACAAACTTATAACAAAGTAAGTCATCTTTTCTTGCAGATCTCTTAAAATGATCTTTCTTAGCAAGCCTTTGCACTATGGCATGATGTTGGCCTCGACTTGCTTTTTATTTTGACAGCAAAGAGGTATGGCTGCTTCTGGCATTGAGAGTTCAATTCGTTGAGTTTTCCCCATTTGGCAGTTTTCTTAGCATCAGAAGTGCCTTCATTTTTAATGAACTTTTTGTTCCATACTCACAAAAGTGAATGTAATGCTTGGTTAAGAAACTGAGGACGGTTTGATACAGTCAAAGCAAAGTAGTCCTAGCGATTCTGCATTTCTGTCCATGGTTTATTTCTGTTTCTGAAGCCAAAATTGTTTTCTGCTTCAGAATTTGCTTTCCTTTCATTTCATCATTTTCTACAACACAAAACTTAGATTCCCATGTAGAGAAGAACAAACAGCCTTTCCTTGGTTAACAAAAAATGACTTAAAGCTACTGTGCAGAGCAACTTAAGTAGGATTAAAAGTCGACATAATTTTTTTATAACATCTTACTAGGATGTCAGAATTCTTATTTTCCTCCTGCATTTAAATATATATATATTAGATATATAGATGTGCTCAGTAAGAGGGGAAAATAAACCTGAAAACAGCGTATGTTTGCAAATCCTCAAAAGCTTGTTCTTAAATCTCTATCAAAAATAAAGATTTGACCTAATTTTTTGGTAATGTCTAAAATCTTGGCTGTCAATGACTTTTGCTTTGTGCATACTACATTAAAATCTCTTATTGATTATGTGTGCTGTTTTATTTTTTTCATACATGCCTAACTTTGCTCTTACATGTCAACTTGTATCTTAGTACTGCGGAAGTTGTGCTACAAAAAATGGATGAAATGGAGCAGATGCGTAGATGCCAAAGATGTTGGGAAGATGTTGAGGTACAAATGACAGAGCAAATACTCCGTCAGTTTGCCATTTTTGTAGAGTATTTCACGTAGGGAAGTAACTTAGTTGTAATTTTAATTGAACTGAAATAACTTCCTTCCAAAGAATAGTGTGGTCTAAACTACCATTTGGTCTTGCTCTCTGGTTATATCTTCATGTCTTACTGATACAGTTGTGCTCCAGATATCTTTTAAGAGTGGAGGAAGCATCTTCTGCAGAAGATGTGGGATAACGGGGAGATGCTGAAATGCATGTCTTCCACTCCAGTTTCTGAATTGCCTTCTGCTTTTTGAATGGACACTGTTTACAAACAGCTGTTTCGGACTTGGGTTTTTACTCCAAATGTTACTAAAAGCTCTGCCTGGGGGACTGAATATGCAAAAAGACTGGTGCTTTCCATCAGCTTGGCAGTTTAAGCTGTTTAGCTTTTTATCCTTAACTCCTAAATCATATTTCTCGTCATGCTCAGGAACGCACTTACTTGGAAAGCTTAACAAAAGGCAGTGCATAGCTTCCTGTGTTGGTCACTTGCTCGAATTTTGATTCCTGTTAACGTTTTTTTTCCTGAGAGCTCACAAAGAATCTCCAGTATCATGTAGCTTTAATCATCTGTTACAGGCAAATAGAGCTGTTTTCTTTAATTGACCTAACTTGCATTTTAGAATTCTTCCTTGGTTGCAAACTGCTCCCAGAGTTTTCAGGAACTTGAAGCCTTTCAAATTTCCATCTGAGTGAACTGATGGCTACTTTATGTATATTTGTTCGTGTGCTGGCCTTGCCTGAGAGCTTAAATAAACCCCTGTCTCTAGAGGAACCCCTGTTAAAGTTGCATGCAGCAATCATACTTCCTCTGTCTTAGTTTTGCTCTATTAAATTAAATTATTTTATTAAATTACTGTTCTTTTGAATGATAGGCACGTCATTTGAAAACTTCCCGATAACCTACTTTCATAGCTTTTTGTTTAGCTCTGAATTCCCTTTTTTTTTCTCTCAAATCACAGAATGGCTGAGGTTAGAAGGAGCCTCTGGAGGTCACCTGGTCCAACCCTCCCCTGCTCAAGCAGGGACATCTAGAGCTGGTTGCCAAGGGCTGTGAAATTAATCCAGAATTGTCCACAGTACTTTTTATTAGCATCTCTCACACGCCTGTATGATTTCTTTTGGTACGTCTGCTAGAAAGGTAGTTCTTTTTCCTTGGTTCTGTCACGCTGGAGGTTATTAACCTCTGATTAACTAATGCACTCAGTTTTGTATCTGGGCAAGTATTTAACCACTGCATGTACTGAGCCCTGGTTTAGAGCAGAAATTCTTGTTACTGATTGTGGGTGCACGCAATCATATTCCCATTCTCTCCTCTTGTGCAATAATTAATTTTTTGTGTGTATACGGGGTGCCTCGATAATGTTACTGTGTCGGCATCAACAGACAGACGTGTCTGTCAGTGGATGTACGTGTATGCACGTCTGTTTTTCTGCACGTTTGTGACCGATCTTTCTTGCTGCTTGGAATTAGGAGAACCTTGATATCTTCACCTGTGTGAAGTCAGACTTTGAAAGAACTGGACCTGGCAGTCCAGATGAGATTGAGTTCTGGTTTTAAGTGTTCTTTACTCTGTTCTAACCAAAAGCCTTGTCTTAAACAATTTAAACAAGCTAATCTACTGGGTATTTGTCTTCTGTAAAAATTCTGTGTTGCTATTGACTTCACAAGCCTTAGTATGAGCTCTAGGGCTGTACTGTAGTGAGCTTAGAACAGGTGAAAAAAAAAATACAGCGCTTTTCCAAACTGCTTACAAGATAAAAGGCAACAGATGGTTGTAGACAGGTGGGAATGGAAAGAAATGGACAGCATTACTCAGCATGCGAAATGGCAATACTGCTACAGCAGGAGCGTGACAGTTTTCATGGTTTTGAGCAGCACAGCAAGAATTTTCAGGAAGCAAGATAGATAGGCTGACAGATGTGTATGAAAAGCTCCTCCCAAGCGTGAAGCTCAGAAATGCACAACGCTATCTTCCCTCCTGCTGTGTTTAGGAGGCAGTCACTATAAGCTGCTGTCAGGGCCTGTAATTAGGAGCTGTCATCTGGGTATTCAGTGACTTGTGGAATGAGGTTAAGCCACGAAAGGCCATATTAACTTGGAAGTGATGGGAAAACTTACAGTTTTTAAGAAGAATGTTAGTTGTGATTAAGGCAGTAAATTAGATCATCCTCGTAGGAGCTTTCTAAACAGATCAGAACAGGGCAAGACTGTACTTAAGGACCGAAAAGGGTGTTGCAGTAGATGAGCTGACAAGTTAGATAATGTGATAGAGCTCACCCGCACACCTGCAAAGGAGCTCAGAGAGACAGTGACAGGAGGCTGAGCCCCAGAAAATACTTTACTCCTCCCTTCAGAGGCCCAGAGGAGCAGAGAGATGCACAGTGGCAGGTGGGAACCTGAGGGAAGTTCTTCAGAGGAAGAATGGCTGGGCCACGGACTAGTAAGGGAGAAGCAGAGTTGACTCCTTTGGAGGCTTAGTTAGGAAAACATTAGCTCAAAGTCTTAATAAGAGTAGCTTGAATACAAGGCGGGGGCCAGTCTAGAGGGAGAAGCTTGGTTAAAGTGTGTGGGTTTCAGGGAGCTGTGCAGTAGAGACTTATAGAGAGGAATTTTAAGTAGCACGTTGAATGGGAAATGAGCCCGGGGCAATTAATTGATGATCAAAATGCAAACTACAATTTTAAATCAGGAAAGAGCTAGAATATACTTTTATAATGAAAAATACGCCAGAAAAGAGTGAGGAAAGTGTCAGTGTTGTTATAAAGGAAGTTATTGGAGCAAAGGAAAGGGTTAGAGGAGCAATAAAGCAGAGAAATTCATGCTTTTGTGGTAGAAGTGTTGGAACACCAAGGACTGGAGATGATAGTGATCACAGACTCATTTACTGATTGCTCAGTTTTCCATGTGCTGTCTGTATACCCCATGGCACCTACCTTGCATTCAGAAAGCAATGCAACCTTTGGGGTTAAAAAATAAAAACCAAAGAGGGCAGTGCTTTCCAAGAAAAAATGATAAGTCCTTTTGGCAAACAGGTAGGTGAACGGAGTATGTACATTCCTTTCTCAGTGTCCTGCTGTTAAAGTGAGAGGATATTCACCAGAACCCAGTAGATAATTGCACTCTGGTTCTTGTGTTTTTTACCATCTTTCATGAAGCAACTTCAGGTTACTTGACAGAAGCTAATGGCCTAAGCTTATGTGCATTTGGCATTGTTTTCTCATTGGTGAGCTTCAAGCCTGTGTCTGGCCCATTATTGCTCAGAGAATTTGTGGCAGAGCTAGACTTGGACTTAGATTACTATGCTTAGTCTTAGCACTACAGATTATTAAAACCCTTTCCATTAAATACTTTCTCAAACTAAGAAGTGACTTTCTGAAATAGCTGTTTTCAGAAGATCTGCATCTTAGCTACACAATATGACAGAATTTTGCCTGTTAAACACTGAGGCTGACAACAAGTCCATCAGCAGTTTCAGAGAGGACAGAACAATGTCTAGATGCATGCTCATCTGCTAGGATTTGTGATTTCTGAAACGTGACTTGCATAAATTCATCTTAAGGTTTTGCAGGATCCACTGTGTCATTAAAATAATGATAACAATAAAACTTACAGGCATCTGTGTAATGCATTTTGGATTTCATATAATTTGCAAAAGTACTTAACGATTCAGTGTCATTTTGTGGTACAGTACAAACATCAAGAGGAAGTGAGAACAAAGAAAATGATGGTGAAGATGTTCCAAGGCGTTACAACCTTCGACAGAGGAAACCTGTTGACCACTACCAAGCTCCTATGGAAAGTAGGTTGAACGCACAGTTTCTCTTAAAACCTTATTTCTTGCACATAAGTGAGATAAAATTTTTGAATGCAAATACATGTGTTTGCGCACACAGTTCTATTTCAGTTCTGTACCTTCATTCTGCACATGAACTTCACTGTTTTTATCAGACACGTGTGTCCTGTGCACATTGTATTTCTTTGCTGTTTGGCGTACTTAGTGCTATGTATCCTTGATATAACAGTAATTAATCACACTTAATAGTGTGATTAAGTGCTCTTGTGATTTTCAGTTCACCTTTAAAAAGGGTGTAGTTTTCCACTTGTACCATGCACTGATGAAAAGCAAAAACAGTTAAAAATTCTTCTGGAATTAGGGATGAGTGAAACACGTGGTGTTTTCTTTATCTTTTGATATCCTCCTCTCTTAAATGTATCTGTATCATTATTCTAAATTCTTTCCTTTCAGTAAGACAAAGAGATCGAGAGAGGACTAACTCGGGCCAGCCCCGTTCTGTCAGACAGAAAGAGTCACTTGAAAATGCTGGGTCACAAAAATATAGAAGACGTGCCAGGTTGGTGTATGGCTAGTGATAGCTCTTACTTATCTGTAGAGCTGTCAGTCTCCTTACTGCATAATGCTTCAAAGGGTTTTCAGTTTAGTGGTAATTACAGAGTAAGTTTATGATCGGTACTTTGCTAGTCTGAGGATAGAGAGGAAAGAAATATTTGGAGGGGAGGAGGTAGATACTTTTAAGTTGGTTTCTTTTTTAAATCCAATATTTGTGGGTCGCTGATAAGATGATTATGGAGGTAGTGTCTGAGTTTCTGTAACTGAAATTCTTTGGTTCTGGAACTGAAGCCAGAATCCCCCCTTAAAAATCTTAGTCAGACTATTTAATCTTGAAGAATACAAATTATTTTCTTAAAACCAAAAATAATTTTTATTCGATTTAGAGGGAGAGGCTTTATGGAAGTTTTGTTAGATTTAAAAAAAAAAAAAGTTATCACTCAAATACTGACTCTAGTTTCTCTTTGGAATCAACTAATGTTTCTATATGAAGTTAACCTTAAACAATAAAAGATCTAAATGAAATCATAAATTGCCTTAGTAATGATAAAGGCTTTTTGGATTCTGTAAGCAGTTAGTGCATAGAGAATGCTGTTGATTGCCAGATATTTTGTTGAGCATTCTTGAAAGCAGACAGTTGTCACAAGGAAAATCACGTCATGGCCTTTGAAATCAGATTCCTAAGGAGTACAATGGACTGGAAAATAGATCTCAGAGTAAATTTTGATATAGAATTCCCTTAATTTTTGGTGTTACTTAGTATCTGCTCTATTTTCTTTTAAACTTTCTGGTTTATATGCTTGCTTGCAGACGGAGACGTGCAGATGACATCAGTGATTCTACACCCTCTTGCTCATCTCCCTCGCTTAGCACGTGTGATATGGAGGAGGGTGGTAAGAGCAGTGAGGACGGCGAGAGCACATTTCCAAGAAGGTTGCTGTCATTAGAGAATAGGGGAGGGATGAATCTCCTTCAAATGAATATTTAGCCATGTTTAAGTTTATCTATATTTAACTGTGTAAGTTTATGTCAATTAATTAGGTCTTCTATATATTAATTAATGTCTTCTACATTTGCTTGGCATTATTATGAAAAACAAAAATCTTCGAGCTGCATCTTAAAGAAAAAGAAGCCCTATAACTTCTCCTTAATTCAAATCAGGACTTTTCAAGTGAAACTTCAGAAACAGGACCTAAAGAGAGTTCAGAGGGATCAAAAGAAAGTTGGAGGAAGTCAGGGAGATGCAATGCAAATAGTGCGGTAAGTCGTAAACTAATCGTCATGTCAGTGAGTGTTTCCAGTGATTATGAAAGATCTCAGTGTGCCATCTACAACTACCTTTGTTGATGGTTTTCTCTAAAGCAACTTCAAAAATTGCCCAGAATGTTTCCGTTGTGCTGAGATAATTTCTGATGAAACCTTGATCTAGGTTGCTGCTTTCTTTAACATACAAACTCTGTTGTGTTGAATTTCTCTTTAGATTGGATTTGAGAACGTGGGTGGTCTTTGCGAACACATCGCAGCTTTGAAAGAGATGGTGATTTTTCCCCTCCTGTATCCAGAAGTTTTTCAGCGGTTCAATATTCAGCCCCCAAGGTAATTCATTACAGTGAGAAATCGTAAGTCATCTGTTTTCAGGAGAAAGTTCAATTAAGGAATCAATATGCTTCCATGCTTCAACATTTTTGGCAGCGGTGAACATTTGTTTTAGTAGTAGCAAAAAGTGGTTTCTTAAAAACAGATAGAATCCAGAATATTTGTAGGTTAAAAATATAAGCAATGTCTTAAAATTTTAAGTTTTACCATCTGGTGTTTTTAAAAAGTTGGGTTAGTTGGGTTGGAGTGGTTTTGTTCTCAGTTTTATGTACAAGTCAGCTTGATTAGTTTGTAAGCAAGAAGGGATTATCTAGTGGAAGTCAATTGTAATATGTTGCCTGGAAGCCCAGTTGTTTTTCCTGCCCACTTTTGCTTTTTTTTTTTTTTTTTTTTTTTTTTTTCCTCTGAGTGCTAAGGCATCGCTTTTCCTTCCGGCTTTAGGCTTCCTCACTTGCCATCAGCAATAGATGGTCTGAGAGACCAAACCCAGTAACTTAATGCTTTTGAAAGGAGCATTAAATGCTTTACTATCAGATTCTGCATATTGTGAAAGCAAGAATATGCAGTTTATTGCTGAAGAATGAACTGGTGGTTCACCATTCAGCCCATTCTCAGATTCTGTGCTGAAGTTTGCGCGTTTGGCTCCGGTTTGCTGTAATCACCCTGTTTGTCAGCAGTTTTGGAAGTGTCCTTCTGGGACAGTATGCTCTCTTTTGAAGGTTTTATACACTTGAGTTACCCCCTTATTCATTTCTTTGGGTGAAAAAAATGAATTTTCTTGTGAAACGTTGTAAAAACGCAGAACTTCTATCTGTTCTGACTCTACCCACACTTCAGCTATTACTGCTGTCTTGTACATGACGTGTTTTGGTTAGGAAAGACGAGTTTGTTCTAGAGACGATGGTTGTAGGAGGTACTCATCATGATGTTTTTTTTTCCTATCTGGATCTTTTTTATTGCAGAGGCTGTCTATTTTATGGCCCCCAGGAACAGGGAAAACACTAGTTGCTCGTGCACTTGCCAGTGAACATAGCCGAAGTGACAGGAAAATATCATTTTTTATGAGAAATGCTTCGGACTGCATGAGAAAATACGTAACCAACTTTGTGTGTTATTTGAACAGGTAAGGTTGAAACGCACCGTGTATTGTCAGAGTTTAAACCATTATTTTCTGTGGTCAGCGTTTTTAAGTAGAACTTGCTCTTTTTTTGTATTTTGTTAGTTTTTTTTTTCCCACTGAAATGGAAATGCCAGTGTTTCTGCTGTGAATGTCAGCTGTAAGAACGACTGGAAAGATTTGCTTCCTGTCACCCGGATACAGTGGGTTGACACAGACTGCTGTCTTCTGTTAGTCATGCCAGATACTCCAGTAGCTCTATCAGTAGAGGTCCCAGAGGCTAAAGTAAAAAATCTAGTTTAGTTGACATTCCAACCATGATGTTTTTGTGCATTTTTCCTTTAAATAATGCTGTTTTACTCTGTGTTTTCATGCTAGGCCTATCAGATGCGACCTTCAATTATTTTCTTTGACAAGATAGATGGTCTCGCTCCTGTGCGCTCCAGTAAACAAGACCACATTCATAGGTATTACAGTTTTGTACCTACATAAAATCTGCTTGATCTTTGGGGAATGAAAATAAATAAATAAATAAATAAGGATGATGACCTGTTTAATTTACTGTGAACATGTTAATTTATCCTGAAAACTTGTAACTCAATGCCAAAACAGGTGATTTTAAACGATAGCTGAAACCAGTTTACTAAGCCTGATATCAGCATGTGGTCTGTGTTAACTTACCTATTTTTTATGTCTTAAAATGAGTCTTGTCCTTAAAAAGCTTGTCCTTTATGACTACTCATGGAAGAAAGTCATGTGGAATGTAACAAAATTTACTGAACCAGTAAGTAAAAATTATATTTTTCTATTAGTTCCATTGTTTCAACTCTTCTGACGCTTATGGACGGCATAGTTAACAGAGGGGAGATCGTGGTAATCGGAGCTACCAACAGACTGGATTCTATAGATCCTACTTTATGAAGACCAGGACGCTTTGACAGAGAGTTCCTCTTCAACTTGCCAAATAAAGAGGTGAGAACTTAAATTCAACATTAGTGGTACCATGGCAAAGTCCAACTTTGTTCAAGTTGTGGAGACACTGCGTTGTTCCGTGGAGGGCAAATCTGGTACTGAATATATATGGTCAGGATGATACCACCAAGTAGTTAGTTCTATAATAAAACCTTTCATTCCCTAAGTTGTACCTGTTTGCTTAATTATTTAGTCCACTTGGGCGCTTTCATCATGAAGTTGTGTTTTTGGTCTCAGTCCTTCACTTATGAATGAATAGGGGACGTGTTTGCATTTGATTGTGCCCCGGATCATTGGTAGTAGTTTGAGTCATAATTATTTTCTTCTTTATAGTAATTGTAGCAATTTGAAACATTGTGCCAGAAGTGCTTTCTGTGAATTTACTGACTGAAAAGCAAATGTGATGAAGTAATGAGACTGTCACAATGAAAGCTTGCTAAATTTTAGAGAAGTTTTTTGGACAGCAAAGAAATGCTTCTGGATAAATTTTTCATTACAGTATTTTCCTCTGGGTCCTTAGGTCTCGTAGTTTGGAAACTTGTTATTGAAGCTATAAATGCCTTTTCTTTCACTGTAGGTTCCTAGAAAAAAGTTCAGTGTAACAAATAAGAAATATTCAATTTCCTGGTTGAAAATGCAGAGTGTATATTAAATAACTGTAAAATACTTGAAAGTTGAGCAAGTAAGAAAAGCGTATTAATAGATGAGGGATTTTGAGGGAGGACTGTTTTTTTTTGTTTGTTTGTTTGCTTTTTGGTTTATTTGTTTCTTGTTGGTATTTTTAAGGAAAACCTGGGACAAGCTAAAATGCAATGATTTTGCTTCCAGGCTAGAAAAGAAATTTTCAAGATTCATACTCGTGACTGGACCCCTAAGCCACCGGACATGTTGCTTGATGAACTAGCTGAGAAATGCATTGGTAAGACTGAAACCAAAATGGATTCTTGCTTGTGACCAAGTTGTAAAGAACCTTAGCTTGTCCCAGGCAGTACCCAAGCTCTTGTGCCTTGCTGCACAACTAGTCAACGAGGCAGCTGGCACGCCTTCATAGCAATCAGAGTTAGATGCTTTCATCTATTTCCTCTTTGTTGTCGTTCCTCTTGTTGTCTGAGAACATTCAATGGTTCTGGGGCATCTTCCTCAAGAGTATAGTTTTTGATGAGGAGTCTGCTTCAGCTGCATAAGCGCAGGATATCAGGCAGTGAGCAACATGAAACTTCCCTGCAGAGTGGTAGCACTTTGAATTCCCTGTTAACCTGTTTGGTTTTGGCATTCCAAATTCTTTAAATGCTGCATGTTGTAAACCTGGGCCTTGACTGATGTAACGTTTGGTTTTTGTTTGTTAGGATACTGTGGTGCAGATATCAAATCCCTCTGTACTGAAGCTGCTCTGTGCTCTCTGCGCCGATGCTATCCTCAGATTTATGCAAGTAGGGAGAAATTGCAACTAGACATTAATTATATTAAAATAAAAGCAAAGGACTTTTTCATGGCTATGAAGAAGGTTGTTCCAGCTTCAAACAGGATCGAGGCTTCACCCGTACAAGCACTACCATCCATTTTCAAGTCACTTTTTCAAAGCTCAGTAGAGAATATTTTACAAGTTGTGCAGAAGATCTTCCCGCATGCACAGCTTGCGCTAAAGAAGGACCGACAGCAAGGTATAACCACAGCGTCCACTTCTTTCTAATTCTGCTAAAGCAAAAACTTGTGGTTTGTGCAATCAACTTAAACCTTTCAGACATAATGATGGTAGAATTTTATTATTTGCATGTGCATGTCTTTCTTTTGGGCATGTCTGGAATATAACGCATCGGTTTTATTCTGGATTCGAAACTGGAATGCCAAATGGAAGCTCTGAATGACTCAATGCACAGTAAAGGACGATGCGTTCTCTACTGAAGCATCCTGCTTCTGACGGTAGCTAAGATAATTAGCATTTGTAGAGGTTGACTTCAGGTTTGAAGTATAAGGCACCTCTTTTTCTTTAAAAAACAAAAAGTCCAATATTTGGAGGGGAAGCTTTTCTAGGTCAATGTTTCTAATTCCTTTCTGATGAGTGTCAGGACCAGGATACAAGTGTAACTGGTCTAAGCTAAATATTGTTTTAGCTATCATTGTTTTTAACCAGTCTCCTAATTTAAATGTTTGTGGATCATACTATACATGTGAACTTGAGATCAATTAGCATTGATACTTACTAAATGAATGGAATTCTGTGGCCATCACATTCTTAATCCCTGTGCTTTCATTGTGGGAACCTCCTCCAGAAAGAAATGGTCTTGTTTGGTTGTTTTTTTTTTAGCTATTTAGCAACTGCAGAAATTGTTTGTAATCTCCTTTATTCTAAGGGGGAGAAAAAAATCACCAAGAGTAGCGTACCTTATACATACACATCAGTGGGACTTAGTACAGCTTTGTAGGGCCTTGTGCCATCTCCTTAGATCTGTGGTGGGATGAATTCTAGGAAATAGCTTTCAGCGTGTGCTCTCAAATGAAGAAAGGGTTTTGGCACTGATTTAGAAGCTGTATATTAATACAGAAAGAGACACAGGCTATTCAGGAAAGTTAACAAACCTCTTTTGCCTTTCAGACCATTTAAATCCTATTTTACAAGATGATACGTTCGACAGTGATGACGATGCATCCTTGGTTTCTGGAGATGAATTAAAAGATGGAATGCCTGGCGGACCAGAGAAAAAACGCCTCTGTTTCAGCAGGTAAAGAAAGATAGATCCCTGTTATGTTTAAATTCTCAGGTCTGCTGAGTCTTTGTAAACAGGTCCAGCTGTTCAAAGTGCGAGGGGTGGTAGACGAAGGGGTAACATCAAGTTTGTGTGTTGAAGGGGTGCTTGGTATTCACAAGAAGAAAGGGTGAAGGGACTAAAGTTGTAATGAAGTTGCTCTGAATGACCAAATTGAAAAGCCCAGGCTTGTCTTCCTAAGCCAAAGTGATCCGTAGACTACCAGAACACGTTGACTTAATCCATGGCATTCTTTGAAAGACTCAAGACCACATAAATGTCCTGTCTGTCCTTTTAGCTAAAAATACCCCAGATTTATGGGCTTGTGTTGCCACCTTTTGCCCTTCTGTTTTCCAGGATTGTTAAACCAGTAGTGAATTATGTAGCAGAAAGAAAACTGAGAAATGGCTTGTTAAAACACCTTGAGAAAAATTTGAATGGTGTCTTTATTTGTTAAGCCACCAAGTTGTGTTAATCTTTTGGTATTTTAGTATGGAAGTCATGCAAGCCAATTGCATGTTGAAAAGTTGGAAAGTTAGATCATGTTGTCGCAGCTGGATCAGTTATTTTTCTCAGTTTCTATTGCTGTGCTGTCCAGAAGATTTTCTGTCCTCTAGAGCAAGGCTAAGTCTCTAGCATCTTTGATTTAAGCCAGTAAAGGTACAGCCTGATTGTAGTGGGGAAACAAATGCTCATTTCAGATTTATTTCCTAGTAGTAAAGCAAGATTGCAGGGATATTAATTTGCAGTCTTGGTTTGGTAAAGAATAGGAAACATAAGGGAAGAAGATGAAACAATTGGAATGACTGAATAACTTAACTGGAAATCTTACATGTATTTAATGTACCGCTGCCATTTGGATTATTTGGGGAGGGAAAAGAAAGTCTGTAGGAAAAGTACTTGGAACATCTGTGTGTCTATTCAGCACCTCATTTATAAACTTGTTTTCTTAACTCTTGTTCTAGGAGTGCTTTCTGCGAACCAACATCATGCCGGCCCCGTCTGCTAATAGTAGGAAAAGAAGGGTACGGCCAGGTTTCTTATGTGGCACCCGTGGTGTTGCATGCTTTGGAGAAGTTTCCTGTTCACACCCTGGACCTTTCTGTTCTGCTTACAAACGTTGCACTGCCAGAAGAAATCTGTGGACAGGTACCTTTTTTCTTTTTCTTCTCATCGGATTCACTGACTGTATGTAAAGGATCAATCGAGTTGCAAGTAAGGTGAGCAAAATTCATTGGTAATGGAGGTGGCCTTGTTTTAATGTGCTGGGATGTTTGCTTCTGTCTGAAAATCCCCTTTTCTTTTAGACAGAACCACAAACAATCTGGATGTTGTACACGTCCTCATTTTCCATACCCAATTTTACAGTGAGGATGCTGCTAGCAGCTCAGGAAGCTGGGCGGTGTTGCTAATAAACATCTCTTTGTGGAAAGAAATGCTGCTCATCTCACTGGGATCCAGAAAGTAGTTCTCATTGCCTCCTAAGACTGTGCTCCCAGTAGATGGCTCTGTATCAGACTGCATGTCGGCTACTTTTTGTAGCCTTCTTTTAAATTCTATTAGTAAGGCAACCAAGGTTTGGGGCTTCCGTTTGTTTTGTTTTCACACGGACATACACAACTTGTGCTGTTGCAGTACGTGCAATAAAAGCCTTAACATTCACAAAACACTTCATTTGCATGCTGATGTGGTTTTAACTAGAAAAAATGAACAGATTTGGTGTTTTTACTTTTAGGCAGGAAATCCATTTTATTGTTTGCCATCGCTACCTTAAAATATTTTTACCTTTAGTGGAAACGTTTGAGAGCCATACAAGTAAGGGCAGACATGTTACACGACTGAATACTGATGTGTCCCATAAGAGGGATATTTCCTTTCTTTGTTATGCAATGATTGTGGCTGTGGCCATATAGCTACGGTGTCTAGCCACTGCCTGAATATATCCTTCCCATCTTCTGACTAGAGTTCTCAGAATACTGATAATCTGAAAGGGTGCACAGAGAAATTCCTTCTGTGAAAGGATGCTTGTCACTCTGTTCACGTAGTTTCATTTCATGGGGCAGTCAGATGGCTATGTAGCTATGTATTAACAGGTTATTCTACGTGTTTTAGTTTTCTTACCCAAGCTTTCCTTTTCGCTAGCTGATCCGAAATGCTCAGAAGACAGCACCAAGCATAATTTATGTCCCAGATATCCATTTATGGTGGGACAACATTGGACCTGCCTTGAAACTTACTTTTCTAACTCTACTACGTAACATTCCAGCATTTTCGCCAGTTTTGCTGCTTGCTACGTCTGATGTACGTCACTCAGATCTCCCAGAAGTATTTGTCAATACTTTTCTTACTATTTCTTCAGTTTCTTGTAATTTATGAATGCTTTCAGCATCAAAATGCTGTGCTTTCTTAAATGGATGGTGTTATTACTCAGGCACCCTAACAAATCTCTTAAAATTTGCTTAGAGAAAAAGAATACTGTGAAAGCATCTGCTTAAGGTCAAGCAAGTGACTTTCACCCCCTTCTCACGCATGCAAATAATAAATTAATACAATAATTCTGGTGGCTACAAAGTCGTTCAGTCAAGAATATGCAGTGCTTGAAATGACAAGAGGATGTTTTTGCTGAAGAGATTTCTTCTGACAGTCTGCCATTCCATGTTATGTTGGGTAAACTGCTAATAATGCAATTTAGTAGAGAATTGAAACACTTTGATTAAAAAAAAAACAAAAAAAAACCCAACAGTTTCTTCATATAGGCCAAAGTTTTCCAAGCTGGAAAGCTGAGTTCCAATTTCTGCTAAAGTAACTTTGGAATCGAATTCTAGTTGCATTCCTAAATAAACTGTGTTAAAAGTACATGCAGAACTTCATTGACTTCTGAGAGTTTACATTAGGGGAAGGTGCCCAAAACAGGAACGCGCTGTTCTCATTCGGATTATTTTGTCTCAGTTATTGGGGGAAGAGAACGGGTCCTACCTAGACGTGTTTATTATCAACTGAAAGTGCTTGAGTTCCCACAGAAGTTTTTGTACAGGTTCTAAATTCCTTCTAAAATAAGTAGTGAAATTCCTTACCTACCTTTTAATACTAGAACTTGAGAATGGAGGAAGACGTAGAGGTACTAGCTACTTCAGACACCTTTTGGTACAGAAATAAAAACTCAGCAAAAAGCCCTCACTTGTCTGCTGCAGCCTTTCTCTTCCCTCTATAGCCATAAAGGTTCTAACTAAAGGATGCAGCAAGGCAAGTAAATCCAAAGGAAGCGATGTTGGATGTGGTGAAAGCCGTTACTTTATCAGTGTAGCGTACAATCCCTTCACCAAGATTTAATTCTACAGGTGATTCTTAAAGGTGATATTTGAATTTGCCGTGCCAGCCTGTGAAAATGTAGGCTTTTAAGGCCAGGAAGATAACTTTTTTCAGTTTGTGTTCTTCAGGTTATTATTAATTTTAAAAGGTACTCGTCTTTTTGGAATAGAATGTGAGGTTTTGTGGCCTTAAATCTGAAATGTCTTTCCTCCTTCTGCTTTAGATCCAAAAATTATTTAATAAGGAATTTGGAGAAGTTTTCAATATTGAGTTGCCTGGTAGGGCAGAGAGAGCAGCTTTTTTTGAGGACCTAATTCTAAATCAAGTGGCTAAGCCTCCTGTAAAGAAAACAGGTGAGGAGGATAGAAGAAGTACATCTAAAACTTTCCTATCTAAGTTACTAGCTCTTTGGGATTTGCTTTGGTGGTCATTTTCTGTCAGTAATTTGTCATATGCTTGTATTTGAGTACTGTAAATTGGCTAATTTTTCCTGATTAATTGAAGTTCATCGGCCATTGGAAGTCCTGCCTGTAGCACCACCAGCTGAGCCTCAGAAGCCACAAGAGGAAGAAGTAGGGATGCTGGAGGAGGAAGAGGAGGATACCTTGCATGAACTTAGAATTTTCTTGAGGGACGTTACTCACAGACTTGCCACTGACAGACGTTTCAGGGAATTTGCAAAGCCCGTTGACCCACAGAAGGTAAACTAGTGCTGATCTGTGTGTGTCTGTAACTTCTCAGTGTTCGTATTTCTCAGCGTTTTGGGGAAGGTTCAACTTTGTTTTTAGGGCTGCACTCTTAGGATTTTGCAAGAAGCAGAGGCAGTGCTTTTACTTCTGCTGACTCTCAAATGTCTCTTATCGGATTATTCACTGAAAGCCCTGGTTTCATTCTAAAAAGCCAGTCCAAATGCCAACACAGTTTGCTCGTGAAAAGGCTTTGATATGTAGGCATGTCACAGCACTGAAAAGCACAGAGATCTTTCCTTATAATTACAAGCAGTATTTACAGGACTACTTTAATGAAGTCTAAAGCCCTTTCTTGGACTGTCAGTTCCTGTGGGAACAGGAATAGGAGCAGCAGTTTGTAAAAAGAAGTTTTGAGATCCTGTTATCTGTTTCATCTGGAACTCCTCAATAGGAATCAGCCATAAGTGCAGTGTGTTTTCTTTTTCCTCCAATTGGCTGCTTAGAGCCCTTTTTCTCCTTAATTTATTAGATAAGCCTAAACTAGGGGCGTATATTTCAAAGACAGATGTAACTTGAATATACCTGCGGATCAGCAAAGTCCTCTTCATGCAGGCATCCACTGGCTTTTCTTCCCCTTTTCTCCTCGGTTCTTGAGCTGTGAAAAATCTAGACAGATACGTATGTCCTCATCTGAACTAGTCCTTAGGCTCCTCTTCTGGTCTGAGGGAAGAAATCAGCACCTCTGGGCCCAGTTATCTCATTCTAAAGTAGATGCCTTCAATAGGTACTTCACAGGTGCGATTCATGCACCTTTTCCTCAATGTCGACAACAAAGAGAATGTCGGGTGGCTTACTCAGCTTTCACTGTTGTGATTTTCTGAAGCAAAGTGAAATGAATCTCCCACCCTCAGTGTTTCTTCGCTACCATGCACGTGCTTCTGACCACCCTACTTGTTGTCCTCTCCTAGCAGCTCTAATGCCAGTTGAAAGAGCCCTTCCATTTTTGAGAAGCAAACTGGTTAATTTCAGCATCTTCTGATGCATCTCAAATGTTCAGAGTTTTTAGGAAGTCGTTTCTTTAAAGTTTTCAGAATAATTTTGGTAGACGGTGTGCAAGGTTAAGAAAACCTCTGAACGCTTGTATTTGATCTGCAGGTACCTGACTATGCCACAAGGATTAAAGAGCCGATGGATCTTTCAACAGTTCTGACTAAAATTGACTCGCGCCAGTACCTCACTGCAGGAGACTATCTGAAGGACATCGATCTAATCTGTACCAATGCCTTAGAGTACTACCTGGATCAAAGATCTACAGGTGAGGATGTGCTTTTTAGCCCTAGTTTAAAAAATCTGTCAAACGTATAGATGGATAAATGCTGTGTGCGGACAATAGACTTCGGATGGATTAGATGATTTTGGACGTTCATAGAGAACATCTCTTACCACATTGTAAATATTTTATCATTTTGCTACTTGGGCATGGAATTGTGATATAAGTGTTCCCAAGGAACTAGTGCTTTTGTTTTAATTAACTTCTATGTTGTTCTGCTGAAAATATTCACTGAGAGAACCTTTCGGAACCAACCTATGAAGAAAGCAATTTTTTTCTGTGATCAAAACAGTTTCATTGGTTGGTAGACAACATTCAGTTAAAGCCTGTAAAATTTCAGATCGTCACAGAGCCTATGTTTTGCAAGACACTGCATATTCAATGGTGAGGAACGAAATGGAGACAGAGTTTGGACGACTTTGTGAACAAATTAAAGAATCTTGTGAGAAAAGAGGTATGTGCTTTAATGCTAAGGATTTTAAGACTTGTCTCTGCATTTGTAACTGAAAATGCACGACGAAGATCTTTGGTATCTGTTCTTTATTGCAAAGTCGCACCTCTCCAGTGTGTGCTCCATGCGACAGCTCCAAGTCACCACAGCAGAACCCTGCTACTGAAGACGACAAACCAGATGAAGAGAGTAATGAAAATGAGGAGATGACAGCGGCACCTGTAGATGCCAGTACACCCATTTCTAATGGCAAGTTGCATTTTATTCAGCTGCTCTTGTCATTCATACCTTCTCTGTTCTTGAGGCGCAACAGGTGTCTCTGATGCCTGGCTCTTTATGCCAGAGGTATTTTGTTTTCAAATTTACTTAAAAATGTGAGAGAGAAATCCAGAGGTCATTCATTCAATATAGTGATGAATTAAAGTTCAAAGAAAGGTGGTTTACAATATAAAAAAAAAAAAAAAAAAAAAAAAAAAAAAAA
>JADZGK010000447.1:0-10580 GCA_018104995.1 Cairina moschata | reverse complement strand
ATAAAACACTCCCTTCTTGGGCCAGAATCTGCCCAGGTAGAAGTGAGCTGGTTGTGATCCTTGCAGCCCATGGCACTGCTGCTGGACTCCCAGCCTCTCTGACACACAGCAGCTAGTTCCACCAGATCATCCCCCTTCCACCAGATCAGGGGGATGGGTACCCAGAGAACAACTGGTCTTGCTGCTAAAGACTGAGGCAAAGAAGTCATTAAGCACCTCAGTCTTTTCCTCATCTCTTTTCCATAAGTTTCTTCCCGTATTCAGTAAAGGATGGAGATTCTCCTTAGTCCTCCTTTTGGTGTTTCTGTATTTATAAAAACATTTTCTGTTATCTTTAACAGCAGTAGCCAGAGTGAGCTCCAGATGAGCTTTGGCCTTTCTAATTTTGTCCCTGCAGATCCTCACAAGGTCCTTAGAGTCCTCCTGAGTGGCCTGCCCTCTTTTCCAAAGGTCATAAACCCTCTTTTTCTTCCTAAGCTCTACACACAACTCTGTTCGTCCAAGCCACTCTTCTTCCACATTGGTTCGTCTTTGGGCATGTAAGGACAGACTGCTCCTGAGCCTGTAAGATTTCCTTCTTCAAGAGTGCCCAGCTTTCCTGGACTCCTCTGCCCTTCAGAACTGCCTCCCAAGAGACTCTGCCAACCAGTGTCCTGAATAGCTCGAGGTCTGCGCTCTGGGAGTCTAAGACTGGTTTTACGATCCCTCTCCTGACTTCACCAAGAACGGAGAACTCTAACATTTCGTGGTCACGCTGCCCGAGCCAGCTGCCAAGCGCAACATCTCCCACCAGTCCTTCTCTGCTTGTGAAGAGAAGGTCTAGCAGGGCACCTCCCCTGGTAGGCTCACTAACCAGCTGCGTCAGGAAGCTATCTTCCACACTCTCCAGAAACCTCCTGGACTGCTTCCTCTGAGCTGTATTGCATTTCCAGGATACGTCTGTGAAGTTGAAGTCCCCCATGAGAACAAGTGCTGAGGATTTTGCAGCTTTTGCCAGCTGCCTGTAGAACTCCTCATCTGTCTCCTCATCGTGGTTTGGCAGTCTATAAGATATCCCTACCAGGATGCCTGTCTTGTTGGCCTTCCCGCTGACCCCATCCCACAGGGACTCAACATTCTCATTCTCAGCCTCAAGATTCACAACATCAAAACACTTTCTAATATAGAGAGCCACGCCACCACTCCTTCTGTGCTGCCTGTCCCTTCTGAAGAGCCTATAGCCAGGCATCGCAGTAGTCTAGTCATGGGAGTGGTCCCACCACCTTTCAGTGATGGCAACAAAGTCATAGCTTGCCTTTTGTTTCTTTGCTATTGAACAATGGCTAGAGCTGTATTATAATGGACATGCAGCAATAAAATCTCTGCTTATGGCCCAGAGGAATTTGGCACTTGAAACATCACTCAAATGTCACCCTGGCACCTCCAATGTCACCCGGTGTCTGCATCTGAACAGCTCCCTTCTGCTCTCTGCCTCCATTCAACATGCTGGGAGCTGAGACAGGCAGCTGACATGCAGCTGCCTGGTTTGTGCCCACCTGAACAGGTCAGGAGGAATCCCAACTCGTGTGGGTTGTGTGAGGCACGGGAGAGGAAGCCGAGCCCCCTTGTAGCCTCTGGACAGCAAATAAAGAAGCAGATGCCTTGTTTTACTCAGCTGAAACACTTCCCTCATCAGGGGGAAGGCAGGTCCCTCCCTGTCCTTGCATGGGTGTTCTGCCTAAAACCAGGACAGAGAAAGGTGATTCTTGGACCTCATAGTTTTTCTGTATGAGGAATAACAGTGCTGGAAAAGTTTCTTTCTGAAGTAGCGGGAGGAAACATCAGTGATTACTTCAGTCTGTTTCAAAGTTGATTCCCCTGGAGGCCCAGGGACTTGTCAAGAGCTCCCTGTGCTGCTGAGCTGGGCCAGGCTCCTGGGCCCAAGGGGAGCTCCTGGCAAGCGGGCAGCACTGCAAAGAGACAGCTCTGCCCAGGAGCAGCTCCTCTGCACAGCGCAGCAAGGCTGGGGGCACTGCCTGCAGGGGACAAGGGCATTGAGAGAAGGGAGATGTTAAAGGCAGCGTGGAGGGGGGATGCTGAGAGCTCACTGCGGGAGAAATCTTCAGAGCCCTGAACAGGGTAAGTCTGTGGCTGCAGGGCAATGCAGCTGTTGTTCCTGGTGCCATCTCCAGATTTGCTGGCAAATCCCACAGCCTAAGGGACCTTTCAGGAGAACCCTCAGAGTTTCTTTTCATACGAGAACAACAAATTCCAGAGCAGGGATTACCTTCCAAAGCTGTCAGAGGGACAGGACATGAGGGTTCCTTCTTATGGGGCCAGCTGCAGGCTGTGCAGCCAGGGTGCAGGCAGGAGTGCCCAGGGTTCTGGTGCAGAGCAGGGTCCCTGCTGTGCCCCAGGGGCTGTGTGCCAGGGCAGGGCCTCTGCTTCTGCCAGGCTCAGCCTGCCTGGGGAGCTGTACAGGGTGCTGCGGGAATAAACGGGTGGAAGGAGTCCCTCTGTCAGGGCAGGGCATGGTCCTGCTGGTGCCCAGATGCTGCTGCCTGGGGCAGGCTGCTTCCAGCTCCAGAGCACTCCCAGGGCATCTCAGAGTGGACTCTGCAAGACAAAGGTCAGAGCAAGGGATTCTTGAAGGGAAACATTCTGTGCTTTGAGATTTCTCCTCTTGCTTTGCTGGGTGGCAGATGATGATGGCAATTTATTTCTCCATCTTGATGACAACACTGAGTCCCCAGTTCTTTTAACTTCTATTAGCTTAGAGCTGCTCCTGCCTCTGAACTTGGGGAGTTGTCCGCGAAAGGTGTCCTGGGGCAGGATATGTCTGCTGGGCAGAGCCGAACACACAATGGGTGGGATGAGGTTTGTGAGCAATGGCAGAGAGGAGATGTGGAGACAGGAAGCATCTGCCAGCAGAGATAGCTCAAGGCATGAGAGACTTGGGCAGGGAGGGAGAGGGAGCTACTGCCTGAAACACCAAGGGAAGCAGGATTCAGGCACTACCTGCCAGGCCTGAAGTGCTGGAACCTTCTGTGCAGCAAGCTCCTGCTCTCCTCTGCCAGCCAGTCTCAGTGCCTGGGGTTTTAGGGCATGAACCACCATCTCCTCAGCTGGACCTCCAGAAGAGGAGAGGAGCCTGTGTCCTGCACTGTGATGCTCTTACAGCTCAGGAAATGGTGACTTATGTTAGTGAAGGAGTTGGGGTTTGCTCTGAGATGTCTGCCTAACTTGACTCTGCATTTTCCTCCATGGACAGGCAAAGATGCCCTGAGGCAGCAAATGTCCAACAGCAGCTTCCCCACAGAGTTCCTCCTCCTGCCATTCGCAGACACACGCGAGCTGCAGCTCCTGCACTTTGGGCTCTTCCTGGGCATCTACCTGGCTGCCCTCCTGGGCAACGGCCTCATCCTCACAGCTGTAGCCTGCGACCACCGCCTCCACACCCCCATGTACTTCTTCCTCCTCAACCTCTCCCTTATCGACATGGGCTCCATCTCCACCACTGTTCCCAAAGCAATGGTCAACTCCCTCTGGGACAGAACGACCATTTCCTATGCAGGTTGTGCTACCCAGGTCTTTATGTTTGTTGTCTTTGTCACAGCAGAGTTTTATCTTCTCACCATCATGGCCTATGACCGCTACATTGCCATCTGCAAACCCCTGCACTATGGGACAATAATGGACAGCAGAACTTGTGTCAACATGGCAGCAGCTGCCTGGGGCAGTACTTTTCTCTATGCTGTGCTGCACACTGCCAATACCTTTTCCCTCCCCCTCTGCCAAGGCAATGCCTTAGATCAGTTTTTCTGTGAAATTCCCCAGATCCTCAAGCTCTCTTGCTCTGATGTCTACCTCAGGGAAGCTGGGCTTGTTGTGGTTAGTGTCTGCTTAGCCTTTGGGTGTTTTGTCTTCCTTGTGCTTTCTTACGTGCATATCTTCAGAGCTGTGCTGAAGATCCCTTCAGAGCAGGGCTGGCACAAAGCCTTTTCCACATGCCTCTCTCACCTGGCTGTTGTCTCCCTCTTCATCAGCAATATTGTGTTTGCCTATCTGAAGCCCCCTTTCAAGTCCTCCTCATCCCTGAATCTTTTGCTGGCAGTTCTGTACTCGGTGGTGCCTCCAGCGGTGAACCCCCTCATCTACAGCATGAGGAACAAAGAGCTCATGGATGCTGTTAGGAAACTGATTTGGGGGATGTTTTTTAGTACTCATAAAATTTCCTTCACTCTACAGAAATGAAAATTGTTCATCCTATTCCAACATGTTCTTTTTTCTTCTTTGTTTTTAATCATTATTTATTAAGTTGCTTTTTCCTTATTGTCATATTGACTGCTTTTGCTTCTTGTATTCCCACACAAATATTTGGATTCCTCCCACTGCAATGAATGCATGAAACCGCTCTGTGACATATGGATGCTTTACGCATGTACATGTAACTGTGAGTCAGTGAATTATCTCATAAAAACTTTGTAATAAACAGGATACTCCATGTGTACTGCCTGAAGTCTGGAATTTCCTACTCAAGCCTGTGCCAAAAAATAGCTCCTGACTAGGGTCTGTTCCTCATTCAGTTTAGGAGGGAATGGCTCATTGTTACACTGTGACCTGTCAGAGACCAAGGGCTAGATTTAAGACTCACCCATGGATGTCTGCTCACAGCAGAGGCAGCAAATGGTCATTGCATTACATAGCCAGGGCTGTTCCCACATCTGACTTGTAGATGATGTCCTTCACGAGGGGAATCGGGAGCTGCCTGCAGAGCCCAGGGTACCTCCAGGAACAGCAGAGCATGGCATGAGCACTGACTGCAGCCCCTCGGAAAGTGAGAGATCTCCCACCATGAGCTCAGCCACAGGGAAAGAACTAAAGCCAGGTATTCATAGGGAACCTGCAACTCTGCAGTCTCAGAGAAGAGAGTGGACCTGAAGCAGGAAGAGTGAAGGGAAGCTGTTCAATGATTCATTTCCCCCTTCGCAGAGTACCTCCGCCTAGTCCAGCCCAGTGATCTGGACCTGTCTGGGTCTGTTTCCCAACCTGACCAGCGCGGCCATTTTCACCCCACAGCACCACAGCCCATTTACTCTGCACAGCAGCACTACCAGCTTGAGGATCACATGTGGGGAGCACAGGGACAGCCATTCCCCACTGCCCAAGGGGAGCTGATCTTTGGAATTTGACCAGCTCCACCCTTCTGCTGACCTCACTGTCTGTAGTAGGGGAACAGACACCAAGACAGTGGATCAACACTGGGTCATGGGCCCAGAGATTTTCAATACCGATCTGCAGAACGCACTAACTAACCTGATCTACCAGTAGAGCTATCACTGCTCAGAGAAGATGATGGTAGTGAACACCTCCAGAGGTCCCTTCTGACTCAGGGAAGAAAGGGCTGGACTGTACAGTCAGAGTGCATGACAATCCTGTGTTTTGAGGTCTTTGAGGCTGGTGTTTGTAAATCTTTCCTCCTCAAGGTTACACAGTGAGTGGGGTAATTCTCTAAATGAGGATCTGACCCATGGGAGCTTGTAGTACAACAGGTGTAATGTTTAGCCTGGAGAAGAGGTGGCTCAGGGGTGACCTTATCTCTCTCTATAGGTACCTTAAAGGAGGCTGTAGCGAGGTGGGAACTGGTCTGTTCTCCAACATGCCTGGTGATAGGACAAGGGGGAATGAGTGAAAGTTGCACCAGGGGAGATTTAGGTTGGATATTAGGAAGAACTTCTTTACCAAAACGGTTGTTAGGCGTTGGAATGGGCTGCCCAGGGAAGTGGTTGAGTCACCATTCCTGGAGGTCTTTAAAAGACGTTTGGATGTAGAGCTTAGTGGTATGGTTTAGTGGAGGACTTGTTAGTGTTAGGTCAGAGGTTGGACTAGGTGAACTTGGAGGTCTCTTCCAACCTAAATGACTCTGTGATTCTCTGATTCTGTGAAAAGCTTGTGTGTTGAGATAAAGACAGTTTAGCAGGAGAGAAAAGGAAGAGGAAAAATAATGATAATATTATCATTTATGATTAATAATAATAAACATTTTTATTACTATTATTGAATGTACAAAGCAAGAGATGTTCTAGGCAATTACTCAGCACACACTGACTGATGCCCAGCCTATCCCCAAGCGGCTGTCTCTTGATCCCAACCAGTCTGCATCAGGATCTCCTCTGCAGGTCTCTTGACCTTGTCTCTTGACTAGTTCTCTTGACCTTTGGCAGGGCTGATAGATAGGGCTTTAAATGGGGGAAGAGGATAAAAGCAGGCATGTCGGTGATGAACTATGGGATGGTGCACTAGAATCAGAGGGACAGTGTGCCGGTGAGGTCCTTCGGTTTGCTCCCCAAGGTGCTGTGTGTAGGGAGGTGCATTTGAAGTGCTTCTACACGAAGGCATGCAGTATAAGGAATAAAATGGACGAGCTAGAAGTCTGGGTTAGAAATGGATGAGCTAGAAGACTGGGCTAGAAGCCCAGTCCCACAGCTATGACATCATCAGCATAAGCGAAACCTGGTGGGATGAGTCCTGTGGCTGGTGTGCTGCAATAGATGTTTACAGGCTCTTCAGGAGGGACAGGCAGGGTAGGCGAGGTGGCGGGGTGACGATGTATGTGAAGCAGGGGCTGGACTGCATGGAACTTCAAGTTGGGGATAGCAAAGTTGAGAGCCTCTGGGTAAGGATTAAGGGATGAACAAATAAAGGGGATGTCATTGTGGGAATCTATTACAGACCACCCGGCCAGGACAACAACACTGAAGAATTATTCTTTGCAGAACTAAGAGATGCCCCAAGATCAATTCCCCTTGTCCTTATGGGAAGTTTCAACTTGCCAGACGTCAACTGGGATCACCACATGGCTGCCACGAGCAAGTCCAGGAGGTTCATACAGCACCTAGATGATAACTTCTTGGTGCAGGTGTTAAGGGAGCCAACTAGGAAAGGTGCCCTCCTTGATCTATTGCTGGAAAACAGAGAGGGTCTTGTGGGAGATGTGGCAATTAGCGGCTGTCTCAGTCATAGTGACCATGAAGTGGTTGAGTTTAGAATTTGTGGTGACAGGAGGAAAAGTGCCACCAAAACTTCAGCCCTGGATATGGGGAAAGCAGACTTCAGGCTGCTCAGAGGACTAGTCAGCAAGGTCACCTGGGAAGCTGCTTTTGAAGGCATTGGCGTCCATCAGTGCTGGTCAATCTTTAAGCACTGCCTCCTAAAAGCACAAGATCAGGCAGTTCCAAAATATCAGAAGTCAGGCAGGTGGAGCAGAAGGCCAACCTGGTTGAACAGGGATCTTCTACTGGAGCTTAGATGGAAAAAGAAAGTGTATGACTGCTGGAAGGAAGGTCAGGTGACAAGGAAGGAATACAGGGATGCTGTTCGTGTTTGTAGGGAGAAAATTCGTGGGGCCAAAGCCCAACCAGAGTTGAAGCTGGCCATGTCTGTGAGACACAATAAAAATGTTTTGTTTTTTTTTTTTTTAAGATATGTTAACAGAAAAAGGAGAACCAAAGAGAACATAGGTCCACTACTTGACGTGGAAGGTCTCCTCACAGACAAGGGCATAGGCAAAGCAGAGATGTTTAATGCCTTCTTCACCTCTGTCTTCAATGCTGATGATGGGCTTCCAAACCCCAGGTGCCCTGAACTGGAGGACCATGGAGGTGGGAATGACAAACTCCCAACCGACCCTGAATGTGTGCGGGATTTGCTGCTCCACCTCGATCCATACAAGTCCATGGGTCTGGATGGCATCCATCCCAGGGTGCTTAAAGAGCTGGCTGATGTCATCGTGGGACCTCTCTCAATTATTTTTCAACGATGTTGGAAATCTGGAGAGGTCCCAGTAGAGTGGAAGCTGGCAAATGTTGTGCCAATTTTCAAGAAGGGTGAGAAAGAAGACCCTAGCAATTACAGGCCAGTCAATCTCACATCAGTGCCTGGTAAAATTATGGAGAAGATGATTCTTGAAGTTATTGAGGCGCACCAGGGGGACAATGCAGTCATTGGTCCCAGCCAACATGGGTTCATGAGGGATAGGTCCTGCCTAACAAACCTGATTTCCTTTTATGATAAGGTCACCCATCTAGTTGACCAAGGGAAACCAGACGATGTGATCTTTCTGGACTTCAGCAAGGCTTTTGACACAGTTTCCCATAGCATGCTACTGGACAAAATGTCCAGCATACAACTTAACAAAAATCATACGATGGGTGAGCAATTGGCTGACAGGCAGGGCTCAAAGGGTTGTGGTAAATGGGGCCACATCTGGCTGGCAGCTGGTCACTAGTGGGGTCCCTCAAGGCTCCATTTTAGGGCCAGTCCTCTTCAATGTCTTTATAAATGAGTTGGATGTAGGACTAGAAGGTGTTTTGAGCAAATTTGCCGATGACACCAAACTTGGAGGAGTTGTGGAGTCAGCTGAGGGTGGAAAGGCCTTGCAGAGAGACCTGGACAGATTGGAGAGCTGGGCGATCACCAACCACATGAAGTTTAACAAAGGCAAATGTTGGGTCCTGCACCTGGGACGGGGAAACCCTGGCTATATGTACAGACTGGGCGATGAGACGCTGGAGAGCAGCCCCGCAGAGAGGGACCTGGGAGTGCGGTTGACAGCAAGTTGACTATGAGCCAGCAGTATACCCTGGCAGCCAGGAGGGCCAACCGTATCCTGGGGTGCACCAAGCATGGCATCGCTAGTCAGTCAAGGGAGGTGATTGTCCCTCTCTACTCTGCGCTGGTCTGGCCTCACCTCGAGTACTGTGTGCAGTTCTGGGCACCACAGTACAGGAAGGACATTAAACTGTTAGAGTGTCCAGAGGAGGGCGAAAAAGATGGTGAAGGGCCTAGAGGGGAAGACATATGAGGAGCGGCAGAGGTCATTGGGCCTGTTCAGCCCGGAGAAGAGGAGGCTGAGAGGAGACTTCATTGGGGTCTACAACTTCTTCACCAGGGGGAGTGGAGAGGCAGGTGACTTATTCTCTGTAAACACTAGTGATAGGACCCGCAAGAATGGTGTCAAGCTGAGGCAGGGGAAGTTTAGGCTGGACATCAGGAAAAGGTTCTTCATCAAGAGGGTGGTTGCACACTGGAACAGGCTCTCCAGGGACATAGTCACTGCACCAAGCCTGTATGAATTTAAAAAGCGATTGAACTGTGCACTTAGTCACATGGTCTAAACTTTTGGGCAGATCCATGCGGTGCCAGGAGTTGGATTTGAGAATCCTTATGGATCCCTACCAACTCGGGATATTCTATGATTCTATGATTCTATGACCGTACTTTTTTACAACAAAATCGTCTTTCAGAAGGATTTGAATTATTTTCTTCCCCTTCTCAAATATTTCTGCTGCGTTAGCCCACTCAATGATGCCATCAATACATTGGAGGTGTCGCACCACTGTTCTGCTATTGGCAATGCACATCCCCATCTCCAGGAAGATCCCTGAGCAATATATAATGTAAAGGGAAAGGATCTCCCTTCCCAGAGGCCAGGGATCAAGGCTCAGCCTTTGTGCTTGGTGAAACATATCCAGTTTTTCCAAAGATCAGTGTCAATTTCACATTGCCTTTGCCTCCTTGGCCTCACTGCCTCCACCGTTTGGCTCTAATGAGCTCCAAGGGAGGCTATGTCAGTTCTGGCCCTTGGAGGGAAACTTACATCTGACTTGGACTTCTTGAAAGAGTTCTTCAATTTGCTGTCAGTGCCTGAGGTTCGTGGGCTCATCACCAAAGCCACCAGAGGGGTGATTACAATGCCTTGGGCTGGGTCTGTGCTGCTGAACTGGGCCAGGCTCCTGGGACAGAGAGAGCTCCTGCCAAGAGGGCCCTGATGCAGAGAAACAGCTCTGCCCAGGAGCAGCTCCTCTGCACAGCGCAGCAGGGCTGGGGGTTCTGACTGAAGGTGGCATGGGGAGACGACAGAAGGAGAGAGGGCTTGGAGGCAGTTAAGAGTGGGAGAATGCTGAGAGCTGATTGCAGGAGAAATCTGCACAGCCCTTGACAAGGTAAGTCTCTGGCTGCAGCGCCATGCAGCTGCAGGTCCTGGAAGGGTCTCCTGCTGGGTCTTGTTTCTGGGAGGGCAGTGGGCAATGCAGTAGGCTTTGAGATTCCTGCTGGGTTGCACTGTGAGGTGAGGAGGTCTGGCAGAAGCCCCTTGGAGTGCCCTAAGCCAGGTGCCCCTGGTCAGCCCAGAACACCCTGCCCTGGCTGGCCATGCCGGGCTCTCTGTCAGCTGCCCTGTAGCTCCTGCAGCCATGGAGGTGCCCCTTGGCAGGGCCCTGTTGGTGGCAGAGTGCTACAGAGCAGCGCTGAGCACAGTTGCGTGGGATGGGGTCTGTGAGCACGGGCAGGGGGAAAGAAGAGGTGGGTGCAGGGCAGCAGCTCCCGGCAGGGACAGCTGCAGGCAGCAGAGAGAGGGGGATTTGGCCAGAAGGAGCTGTTGCCAGAAACGCTGTGGGAGGGGGGATTCGGGCACCATGCGGCCATGCCCTGCGGTGCAGATGCCTTCCTCTGGAGCAGCCCCTCCCTGGCCTCTCCCCCTGCAGCCCATGGGCTGTGGGGCAGGCATGGCCAGCACAGCAGGCAGAGCCCAGATGAGGAGA
>JADZGK010000446.1:10674-50627 GCA_018104995.1 Cairina moschata | reverse complement strand
GTTATTGTGGGGTTATTGTGGGGTTATTGTGGGGTTATTGTGGGGTTCGGTGTTTTCCTGGCTGGGTTCTGGGGTTGGTTCGGGGGCCCCTTACGCTTTAGGTTTGGGTTGGGACCGGCTTCTGGCTCCGGGTTCTCTCTCTTTGGGGTAGGGCTGGCTTTCGGGTGCGATTTGGGAACGGGGATGGGGCTCGGGTTGGCTTTTGGGGCCGGTCTCCTTCCCTCACTGTTCTCAGTGCTTTTCCTGGGGCTGGAGTTGGGCTTTTGGGGTTGAAACGGGCTCTGATGGAAGCTCGAAGCTTTGAGCAGCAGGACTGCCAGGCGAATTGTCCCAAACCACCGTGAATTCAGACTGAGTTTCTGGAAAATCTCAAAAAAAAAAAAAAAAAAAAAAAAGAAAAGTGGGGGAGAGCTTGTTCTTTTCCCAAATCCCTGGATTTCGACGTCGAGCCGCCCCCTGCCCTGGGCAGCACCTCTGGAGGAGCTCCGCTTCTGTCATTTCCAGGAGAAAAAGAGCAATCGGCCTCAATACAAGATTTTGCAGAAGTCTCAGACTCTGTCAGTCCTTTGGGGGAATCTTTGGTGGGCGACGCCAAGGTCCCAGTGGGATCGAGGGGGCTGCGGGGAGGGCGGGGAGGGGGAACCCTCGCAGCCATTTGAGCCCAGGCTGTGGAAGGAGTGGGGAAGGGCTGAGTGCTGGAGTCCCTGAGTAAGCCGGGGGTGGCGGCGACCTCAAAGAAAGAAGATGTTTGGAGCAGAAACAGGGCCAGGATTTAGGGGCAGCACAGGAACGGATGTTTAAGGGGGGGAGAGTGTCAAAATAAGGCTGGAAGTGAGTTTGGGAGAAGTGCTTCTGGTGAGCAGGAAGCTTTTGGGGGAACTCGGGCACTGGCAAACCCCTGAATTACAGAATTACAGAAGCCCAGAATAATTAGGGTTGGAAAAGCCCCCCGGGATCCTCTGGTCCTACCACCAATGTCACCACTAAACCACGTCCCTAGGCACCGCAGCCAAGCTGCATTTTTAAGCAGCACCCAGTGGGGCCGGGGAGACATTGGCAAAGCCAGGGAGATGGGAGAAAAAAAAAATACCTGAGGCTGGGGAGAGGGGAGGGTTGGTGGGGAGGTGGCAAAGCCCCCAGAGGGACAACTTCATTTGGGGTGGCCCCCGGTGGGACCCGTTAAGAGTTTCAGAAACCTTCGAGTTTGCTTCTGACTTTGACCTCCTGAGTTCTCTTTGGCTCCCTCTCGGCATCTGCACGAATGTGCCAGGGCACTCGTTAAAACAGAAGTCCTAATTAGCCATGATGCTGGCCATAATTGTCTTCAAGTCTTGTGTGGCCGAGTGGGGAAATACTGGGTGGAATGAATAAGGGAAGATTGCAGTGGCTAGCTAAGGAGAAATGGATCTCTCTGCCTTTTTCAGATTTCTTTATTTTTCAGCTTAAAAGAGTCAGCAATGCCAATAGTCCCTGATATCGATCCATAAGGTATCCTACTGGAGTCTGCAGACAAGGAAGAGGGGACAGGAAAAGGGAAAGGGAAAGGAAAAGGAAAAGGAGGTTCGTCTCCATCAGAAAATGGATGGCCACTGAACCCCCTTTTCTCTTACCAGCTACCCGGGATTCAGATCTCAAATCTTTCTATTTTCTACTGTGGTCTGTAGCTGGGTATTACAGCTCCTTTGCCTCATTTCCCCCCCCCCCCCCCCCCTTTTTTTTTTTTTTGGACATTTTGACACATGTATCCAGCCCCCACTGTGACAAAAAAGCAATTTTTGTGTCAGGCCCAGCACCCCCCTGAGCACTCACTGCATGGCATTGTGCATGCTAATCCTTGCTCTGCCCCAATTTTTTAATCCCCGGGGGATTGGGGACGACGTTAAACAGCACTGGCCCAAGTGTTGATCGGTGACGGATAAGCTAGCACCAAAATAACCACGGGACGTGGTGCTGCTGATCGCATTTGGGCCTGAGGGTGCCGGCAATTTCCCACACACTCTATCAATCTATCAATCTATCTATATATCTAATCTATTTAATCTATTTATATTTATCTTAATACCCTCTATCCGGTCCCTGTCTCACCGATTTGCTGAGAAATAAACCATGGGAGGTGGTGGCAGATGTCTTGCTATGGTCAAGGTGCACAACATCCTGTCCCCCTTGTGCACATTGTGTCACAGCAGGCAGATAGGAGTTCCCTTCCTTCATCTAATTAGATCATCTAATTGTTGGAATTGGATGATATTCGAGGTCTCATAACCCAAACCATGATTTTATGATTCTAGAGCCCCCCGCCAAGGGCAGGGACACCTTCCCCTAGGCCAGGCTGCCCCCAGCCCCATCCAACTTGGCCTTGGGCTCCTCTGGGTGACACCCCAGTGCCTCAGCACTCTCATAAGAAATTATTTCTCCCTCAAATCTAATCTAAATCTGCCCTGTTTTATTTTAAATCCCTTATTCCTTGTCCTACCACTACTCTCCCTGACAGAGCACCTCTCCAGCCTTCCCGTAGCCCCCCTTGAGGAGAAGGCTGCCATCAGGCACCCCTGGCGTCTCCTCCAGAAATCACCGATCCCGTCCCAATTCAGCAGGTGTCTTTAGTTTCTGCTTTCCCCTTTCATGCTTGTCTGGAAGATGGGAACAACATCTCTGTTTTGCAGACTCGAGGAACCTCCTCGGTCGCTGGCCTTTCCATGATGGCCAAGGGCGCTGAGGGCCCAAAGGCCTCGATGGCCTCCACAGCCTCACCTGGGGCTTCCACCCACCCCAGTCCCCGCCTGTGGGTCCCGTTTAAGCTCGCTTTGGGGCTTCCAGTCCTCGACGGGTGTATTTTGTAGAAGAGCTGGTTTCTAGCCATGGCCACGCTCATGGCTCCTGCCCGCAGGCTGACTTCCCAGCCTTGGCCATCGTGGGGCCTGGTGTGGGCCTAAGGATTGACGTTTTGGGCCCAGACCTGCCTGCTGACCTGGGCTGTTGGTTGAGCCTGGCTTCTGTCCCCAGTTCTGCCGTGCTCACCTCACTCGGGCACTGTGGGGCTTGGTCTTGGCCAGGGAGGCTACTGTGTTGTCGGCTGCTTTGACCCCTTGGCTCCCATCCCTTGAGGAAGAGACGGCCCTCCTCACTCCCTCATAGCTTACACAGCAAGGGGAGACGTGTCATGTTGTCATTCTCGCTTTTATTTTGTTTTACTAAACCTCCAGTGGTCTCCTTTGCAGTCTGTGATTATAACCCCGTAACAGATTTGAATAGGTTTGAAGCCGGCACTCTGGAAAATCCCCCTGCCTTTGGCTGTCCCACAGCTCTGACCAGAACTGTGAGAGAAACGGCTCCTCGGTGTTGGGAAGGTGCTGCCAAAGCAGAAAATTGTGAATGTGTACATGGATGTGAAAGGTTAATCACCCCTCCTCGACCACCAGCAACCTTTGCTGATAGCGCCTGCACCAGAGGTTGAACCCAAGTTGTCCTCGTCTGGCTTGAGAAGTTCTGCCTCACCTTCTGGAGGGGGGGCATGGGTGGTATTTGGACTTTCTATGTCTCTGTGGAGCACAAGTCCTATGAGGAGCAGCTGAGGGAACTGGGGTTGTTCAGTCTGGAGAAGGGGAGGCTCAGGGCAGAGCTCCTTGCACTCTACAACTCCGTGAAAGGAAGCTGTGGGGAGCTGGGGAGTTGGTCTTCTCTCACAGCTAACCAGTGATAGGACCAGAGGGAATGGCCTCAAGTTGTGCCAGGGCACATTCCGGTGGGAAATGAGGAGACATTTCTTCTCAGAAAGAGCAGTCGGGTGTTGGGACGGGTTGCCCAGTGAGGTGGTGGAGTCACCACCGTCCCTGGGGGTGTTCAAGGAGAGGTTGGACGTGGTGCCTGGGGACATGGTTTAGTGGGTGCTGGTGGTAGGGGGATGGTTGGACCTTGGATCTCGGAGGACTTTTCCAACCCTTCTAATTCCATGATCCTATAGGCACTGCCAGTCATATGGTAAGGGGGAAGCCTCTCCTAGCCACTGCTTTGTTAAAAAAAAAAAAAAAAAAAAAAAAGGCTGGATGTCCTGAGACTATCTGCAGTCACTGGGTGCCTTCTGCACTGCTCAGTGATGTTTCCTCCCTTCAGATCTCAAGGAAAAACAAGGTTTTTTTTTTTAATTTATTTTTGAAGTGTTTGAGGATTCTGGCCAGGACAAGTGTATGGCTTTCATCTGGGGGCTGATGAAATGGAAAGAAAAAACAAAACTAAACTAAAACAAAAACAAACGACAAAGTGAAACAACTTGCCAAACCCCAGTGGAGCACTGCATTTACCAGCTCCTCCTGGGAAAATGGCAGCTGCCTCCCTCGTTCGTGACAACACCCGTAATACCGTGGCAAAATGGGGCCAAGTGGGAATCTTGTGGAAAACCTGTTCTTCCATAAAATCCAGCAGATTTTACTCTGCTGTCAAATTAAAGCTCACGATGAGGAGACACTTCTGCTCCTCCAAGTTTCGCTGCTGTGTCGCTCTGGAAAGTCCCTTGCAGCGGCTCTGCCTTGCGAAACAGCTCCATCTACTTGCAGCATCGTTTTATTATTCAGTTTATTTATTTATTATCAACCTTGTTGTGACTGGGGGCTCCCAGGCCTCCAGAGGCCATCAGGAGAAAGGAGGGCGCTCACCATGGCCAGGACTGGCTGGAGGAGATGTGGGGAAAGGCAAAGCATGAAAGGAAGAAGAAAGCATTGGGCACACCAGAGAAACCAGTGAGGGAATGCACCAGCATCTTCTGACACCTGACAGAGGAAAGACCGGGGCACACCGCAGCTCCTGGTGCCCCTCTGCACCTCGAAGTGATGCCCAAAGCTCTCCTAAGTCCTTAAGCCTTTTCAGAGAGACTTTTCAGCCTCTCGTGCTGCCTGACCAGCCAGGAGGCTGCGGGTACACAAGAAGGTGTGAGGAGACACAGCAGAGCCAACCTGGCCAAAGGGATATGGGACAGTGACCTCTGGTCACTGTCTTTCGCTTTCTATTATTTTTTCTCCCCATGATTTTCCAGAACAGGAGGAGAAGGGCTGGGTCAAGGCAGGGGACATAAGGCAGTGCCCAGGGTGTTGCAGAGCTGCTGCAGTCCCGGGAAGGTGAAGGTGAGTCCTGTCCCCATCCCTCATCCCCAGCCCCACGCAGGCAGCTATGGGCAGGGGGCACAGGAAAGGGATCCCACAGACCCCAGCGAGCCGAAGAGCTCCCTGCCGGGGGGAGGACAGAGAGGTGCGGAGGTTGGCTCCGTCTTTGCTCCAGGATGGAGCAAAGGGAACGGGGGAGCTGGGAGCCTGTGTGCAACCCCCTAGTACCTGCCCCAGGCTCGGACCCTGTGGGGGGATCAGGCACGGTGCAGATCTTCATGAGATCCCCGAAGCTTCAGCCTGGAGGGGGTAAAAAGAGGAGGTACGGAGGGAGGAAGCTAGGGCATCCTTTCTGCTTGGCTTGGAGAAATGAAGTCGGGTGACGATGTCCCTGGGGCAGGGTGCCCCCGCCTTGCTAACCAGCCCATCTCCCCAGCAGACTGCGCGGCTGTGAGCAATGGCATCCGAAATCCAGATGCCAGAGCCCATCTGCCTAATCAAGAACAAGAAGGGGAAGGGGCTTGTGGTCCAGCCGGAGGCCCTGCAGCTGCTGTCAGAGATCACGCAGCCCATGGTGGTGGTGGCCATCGCCGGGCTGTACCGCAGCGGCAAATCCTACCTCCTGAACAGGTTGGCTGGGCAGAGGAGAGGTAAGGGAAGGGGATGAGATGTGCACATCCCCTGGCCTGGCCGAGGTGCTCGGCTTCTCCTGCTCGGTATTTCACGCTGCTGAGGCTCTTTGCACCCCCAGGTTTCTCCCTGGGCTCCAGCGTGCGGGCGCACACCAAAGGAATCTGGATGTGGTGCGTGCCTCACCCCTGCAAGCCTGGACACACGCTGGTGCTGCTGGACACTGAAGGGCTGGGAGACACTGAGAAAGTGGGGGAGAAGCGGGGACTTCCTTCACGCCTGGGCTTTCCGGGTTTAGTCCCTTCCAGGAAGGAGCCTCTGCTGGAACCGGAGCTGAATCCATGGGGCAGAAAGCCCAGGGAGTGAGGAGAGGGCTGGCGGGGTGAACGAGCTGCCAAATTCTTCTGCTTCCCTGGCAAATGGCATCCAAGCAGGACTGGGGAGCTTGGGGAACACGTTGTGGGACCCTGAGAGTGAAAGAGCTGAGGATAAAGAGATGTAGGAAGCCCTGGAGATGCTGTGGGGTGTCCCTAGGGGATGGTTTTGCCATGGGATGCTGGCTGGCAGCACTCAGGGTCTGGGCATTCAGGCTCGTGCCTGAAGGGGTCTTGCGTGGGGCTGCTGGATAAGGTGAGAACCTGGGGTCGTTGTTCCAGGGCGACACCAAGAACGACACGTGGATCTTCGTGCTGGCCGTGCTGCTCTCCAGCACCCTGATCTACAACAGCAAGGGCACCATTGACCAGCAGGCCATGGACAACCTGCAGTATCCTTTGTGGGTGCACACGGGGTGCCCCCTGCTCCTTGCCTGGGGGCCACAGGGATCCCACGGAGACCACCCAGGAGCTGCTGGAGCTGCACGCGTGGTGTGAGGAGGAGGCGATGCGGCTCTTCATGGAGCAGGCCTTCGAGGAGAGCAGGGAGCGGTTCCGGGCAGAGCTCATGGTAGGTGATCCCCCCCAGGGACACTGTCACCCCTAGCCTGGGGGGAGCAGTGTGATCCCTGCTGGCCAGGCCAGTGCCGTGCCCTCTAATCATAGAAACATTAGGGTAGGAGAAGACCTCCAGGGTCATCTGGTCCAACCGTCCCCCTACCACTGATGTCATCCACTGAACCACGTCCCCAAGCACCACGTCCAACATTTCTCGATGTCCTTCTGGTAGTGAGGGGCCCACAGCTGAACCCAGCACTTGAGGTGCGGCCTCACCAGGGGACGATCACCTCCCTGGTCCTGCTGGCCTCACTATCCCTGAGGCAAGCCAGGATGCCGTTGGCCTTCTTGGCCCCCTGGGCACACTGCTGGCTCATTTTCAGGCAAGCATCCACCAACACCCCCAATCCTTTTCCTTTGCATAGCTTTCCAGCCACTCTGCCCCCAAACCCGTAGCCTTGCATGGGGTTGTTGTGACCCAATGGCCTTGTTGAAGCTCATCCCTTGGCCTCTGCCCATCAATCCAACCTGTCCAGGCCCCCCTGCAGGGCCTTCCTATCCTCCAGCAGATTGACACCTCCCCCAGCTTGGTGTCACCTGCAAACTTAATTCCCTCATCCAAGCCTTCCACAGAGATATTAACGTGGATGGGCCCACCACCGACCCCTGGGGAACACCACTGGTGACCGGTCACCAGCTGGATGGTCATACATCAAGACCTGCTCCATCACCTTCCCTGGCACCGAGGTCAGGCTGACAGGCCTGTAGGTCCCCGGGTCCTCCTTACAACCCTTTTTATAGACGGGTGTCCTGTTAGGAAGTCTCCAGGGCCCTCCCCAGATGACCACGACCGCTGATAGATGATGGAAAGCAGCCCAGAAATCCCACCGCCAGTTCCCTCAGCACCCTCGGGTGGATCCCATCTGGCCCCATGGACCAGGCGGAGCAGCAGGTCCCCAGCCTGAACTGTGGGGGGGTTCTTCTGCCCCCACCCCAGACTTCCAGGTCGGGAGGCTGAATACCCCAAGGATAAGAGGTCTGGCTAGTAAAGGAGGCGTTAAGAACCTCAGCAGTCACATTCCCCCCTGCTTCCAGTAAAGAATGGAGATTCTCCTCGGCCTGCCTCTTGCTATTGGTATATTCATACAAAAATTTTTTATAAAATATATTTCTAAAAACACTTTTGGGCTTTGGGTTCTTTACTAATGGTTGGTTTTATAAGACACCAGGCCTGACAGTAATATGCGGGAAAGGTTTATCTGATGGGGGTTCTGGCTGTTGCGATGGGAGTTAGCTTCCCTGTCTGCAGCCCACGGGGGCTTCACCTCCCCGCTGATCACCCCACAGGCTGCAGAGCCCCATTTCCCTGCCAGCCTGGCTTTATTCTCACACACGGAACTGTAGGGCTTGGAAGGGACCTCGAGAATCAAAGCAGGTTCCCTAGGGCAGGTTGCCCAGGTAGGCGTCCAGATAGATCTTGAATATCTCCATGGGGAAGAAAACTCCACAACCTCCCTGGGAAGCCCGTTCCAGTGCTCAACAGGCATTTTTTTTGCCTGGTTGAGAGAGGTGGAGGCCACTCAACCTGGGCTGAAGCCTTCCCTCTGTGTCCTTCTGCACAGGTCCAGTTAGAGGCACTTAAGGAACATTTCTGCATCCAGAACGAGCGAGCATCTCACGAGAAGTGCACAGCCGCCCTCCAGGAGCTCTTTCAGGACTTGGACAGACGGATCAATGACGGGGTCTACTTCATGTTGGGGGGCTACCAGCTCTTCCAAAGAGACCAGCAGGCACTGGTGGAGCAATACAGGAATCTGCCTGGCAAGGGGGTGAAGGTAGGAACATGAACAGCTCCCCGGCGAGGGCAGAGGCTCCATGTCTCACTCCCCCATCCCAAAAAACCACTCGCCTGGAGCTGCTGCTTCACCCCTTGACTCCTGCCCTCCCCATGTCCCTGCAGGCGGATGCTGCGCTGCAAGATTTCCTCCAGAAGAGAGAGTTTATGGCCAGAACCATCCTCAAAGTCGACCATGAGCTGACAGAGAAGGAAGAACAGATAGAAAGTAATTTTGGGGCTGGAGAAATGCCACTGCCTGGAGAGGGACTGTCACGGCACGGAGGGTCAGTACTCCTTGGGGGCCTGGGGCTCATCTCCTGCCTTTGAGACATCTTTGCTTCTCTCTCAACAGATCTGAAAGCCCAGTATGAGAGAGCTGAGCAGGAGAGGGAGGCTGAGAGGAAGAGGGAGCATGAGTAATTCAGAGATGGAAAGCCTCGTCAGAGAAAGCAGCGGGAGGAGAAAGAGAATATGAACGACCATGAATCAAAGGTACCATGGCAGAGAGGACGTGCCCAGCGCTGTGGCTGGCAGGCAGGAATGGTGATGGGGGCCCGCCTGGCTCCCTCCCATTGCTTCTTGGCCCCCTTGCACTGCAGACACCATGCAGGAAGGCTTTGGGCTTGCTGACAACCTGACTGTCTTCACAGGACCAGAACAAGAAGTCCACAAGTGGCTCCAAGAGGAACAACCCTGAGGATCAGCAAAATTCCAAGCCTGGTGGCAAATCCGGTGACGGCCCCAGATACAAAATGCTGTTTGAGATTTTGGAAACAATGTTGAAGGCTTTTTTCAAATGGTTCTCTCTCTGGTTTTATCTGTGAGATCATGATGGCTTTCTTTAGAGTTCATGCAGAAACAAAGTAAGAGAGCTGTGTAGCGTGCTTCTTGTTCCCAAGTACAATTCTGCTAAACTCTGCAAGTCCTTGCTGCAAAGGACAGGGTGTGGCAGGGACCTCTGTGGTCGCTGCCATTGCACCAGCTAGTGCTTTCATGCTTTCACGTAGTTGGAAATGAAACTAATCGTCTGGGGAGCGTAATCTTAGGGGCGCAGGGTGGGTTTGCTGATCAGCTTGTAGGTGGGAGATTCTGCTCCTTTGCCATTGCTCAGAAAGTACACCCAAGGGTCAGCACTGGCTCTGACAATATTGACCTTTCTTCATCTTTCATTATGGGTGTGTATTGCTTTCAAAAAGACAAAAAATAATGCAATAATAAAGTAATGCAATAATAAAATAATGCAAAAATAATGCAATAATAATAATAATAATAATAATAATAATAATAATAATAATAATAAATCCTCCAACCAGTGTTTCAGCACGTGGCCATTACTGAGAGCTGCCAATGGTATTTTGGGTCTGCCTAAGGGAGGCTGGCTCTTAATTATGCCCACTGCAACCAACTAGCAAGGGGTGCAGACATCACCGCCCTTGGGTGGGTTAATGTGCACCTCTGGAGCTAATTGCTGCAGTTCCCCTGCCCATGGGGATGGGAGGGCTGGGGCTCACGTAGAAGCCCGCAGCCACGAGCATGCCAAAGCTCCCCAAGCCCTCTCCACTCCTGAGCATCCCTCGGGCCAGCGCAGGCGTGCTTTCAGGGCTCTTTTCCCTGCTCCAGCCCCACAGATTTCTTTTCTGCACCCTCATTGCGGAGACTGGAGGGGAGGGAGAGGCCCTGTGGCAGGACCCCGAAGTCCGAGCCTTGTTCCACCCAACCCCTCTGCTTGATGCCCATCGGGGGTGGAAGGGCCCAGCCATGCCACCCCAGGCCACCATGTCCCTTGGTCCTGCAGGGGAGCCAAGACCCTTCCGCACTCTCCCCTCGCTGGAATAATCCCCGTTCTGGGTCCAGGACTGCAGTCGGAGGTGGCTGCGCTGCTCAAAGCCCTGCTTTGCCTGTTCTGCTTCCCCAGCAGCTCCAGCACCTCGTCACCCACAGCTCCGCGCCTTCTCACAGCCCACGTGCCCCTTGAATGAGCAGGAGGCTCTGCAGCACCGCTTCCCCCCTCCTGCAGCCCCTAGGAGCCACTTTCCCCAATTCCAGGAGTTCCCCCGTGACATCTTCCATCCCCTGCCCCACCTTCCAGCCCGTGATTCGCCTGCCCTTGCAGCACCTGCCCTTGCAGATACCGCTTTCCCTGCTACAAGACAAGCAACAGGACTTCCCCGCGGGGGCTGCCATGCCCCGGGTGAGCCCCGCTGGCCGTGCACCCACCCTGACAGCCACTCTGGCTTGGTGAGGGGAGCCGGGGGTCCTTGAGTTGCTTGGGGAGCACTGGGAGCTGCAGCAAGGCCAGGGGCTGCCACCAGCGCTCACCAGCCCCGAGCCCACGCGTGCACCCTGTTAATTTCAGGAACAGAGCCCATGGTGGGGGCACAGAGACCGGGAAGGGGTCTGCTGAGGGGCGCTGGGGCAAATTCTCCTTGGCATGGCAGCAGACAACCCCCCTTGAAGCTCCTGTGTCCTTCTTTGGCCTCGCTCCTTGCGGAAAGCTTCCATGGGGAGTGAAAACCAAACGATGGCCACCGACTTCATCTTCGTGGGGTTCTCCAGCCTGGCGGAGCTGCAGAAGCTGCTCTTCGGGGTGTTTTTGCTTCTCTACCTGCTCACACTGAGCATGAACACGGCTATCATGACCGTCATAAGGGTGGAGCGGAGCCTTCACACACCCATGTACTTCTTCCTCTGCGTCCTGTCCTTTTCCGAGACCTGCTACACCCTTGTGATAGTCCCCAAGATGCTGGTGGACTTGGTGGCGGAGAGAAAAGCCATTTCCTTCTTGGGCTGCGCTGTCCAGATGTACTTCTTCCTCCTGCTGGGCTGCTCCCACTCCTTCCTCCTGGCGGCCATGGGCTACGACCGCTGCGTTGCCGTCTGCCACCCGCTGGCCTACAGCAGCATCATGACCCGGCGGCTCTGCGCGCAGCTGGTGGCCGCATCGGCGCTCAGCGGGCTGCTGGTGGCCCAGCTGGTCACCCCCCTGGTGTTCTGCTCACCGTTCCAGGCCAGCCGGCAGCTCGAGCACTTCTTCTGCGACATCTCCCCCGTCCTCCGGGTGGCCTTCAGGCAGAACGATGCCGGCGAGGCCATTATCGTGGCGCTGGGCGTCTTTGCCCTGATGGTCCCACTGACGCTGCTCCTGGCTTCGTACCTCTTCATCCTCGCTGATGTCCTGCGCATCCCCTCGGCCGCGGGGAGGCACAAAGCCTTCTCCACCTGCAGCGCCCACCTGGCCGTGGTGCTCGTGCACTACACCTGCGCCTCCTTCATCTACCTGAGGCCGGGCTCCAGCTCCTGGTCAGGCCAGGATGCGCTGATCTCAGTCACTTACACCATCCTCACCCCCCTGCTCAACCCCATGATTTACACCCTGAGGAACAAGGACGTCAAAGCAGCTCTCTGCAAAGCCATCAGGAAAACACAAATTTCTCCAGAATGTTATCCAGGAAAGAGGTCAAGGTGAGCAGCATCCCCAGTGGGTGTTTCCAGCCAGCAGCCTCCCCTTCCAAAAACCATCGCTCCTTTTCCGCGAGCCCTTCGGCTCCCAGCAGAGCTTCAGCAAAGCCATGACAGCGAAGCACGGCTGCTAAGAAGGATGAACAAATTCCAGGCACAGCGAGAGTGGGAAAACCAACTTCAATTTCTTTTTGAATATAGAAACCCAATTTCTTTTTGAAGATGGAAATCTAAATTTCCACCCCCGTGCCAGCAAAGCTTCCGGCTGTACAACCTGAGACATTTAGTGAAAAAGAATCATAGGTGTCAAAAGTATTTCAAGGGGAAACTCCATTTTTTTTCAGGAGATCGCAAGCACAGGACTATATTCATGGTGTGTATCAAGCTGTGATATTGCGGGGCCCATCAAGAAAGCCCGCAAGGAACCAAGCTCATGCAAGGGCTTGGCTCCTTCGAACGGCTTCAGCTCACCTTCACTAGGGGCTGAATTAACACATCTGCTGCGTTCACATCCTGGGCTGCACAAAGTTGACCACAAAAGCCTGTTTTCTCCTCCAAAACAAAGGTGTCGTCTCATCATCAATGAGAAAGTGGAATTGGCAAAACAAGGAAGTGAAACTTTTCCAAGAGGAAAAGCCCCTGTGGAAGCATTCTGCAGAACTAGTTGTTTTTAAAACCCTGGGGTTCCCTCTCTCCACAGTGGAGATTGCCCAGATCAGTTGAAGGCAACAACCAGGAAAACCCAAAAGGCTGCTGAAACTTTTATTTCTAGGGCTTGTCACAGCAGCAGAGGCAGGCACGCTTTCTCCAAACCTTCATGTCACATTGCAACCTGGCGAGCTCTGACGCTGCAGAACTCGGGTTATTCCTCTGAGTTATTTTCATTTTATTGTGGGATATGTGGGTCTAAAATCCAGAGCACTACTGAGCCCATGCAGGGGTTGGGGATGGAGCAAAGAATGGGACCAGGGCACTGCAATCCCCAAAGGCCACATAGGGACCTTTTGCAGCTCTTTAGGAGAGCCTTTAGAAAGAGCACTTAGTAAATCAGGGACCAGGAGCTGCAACGCGAGGCCCCAGGAGATGAAAAAGAGAAAGAACGAGAAGGAAGGAACCCATGGGGACAGGAGAGGCTACAGGATCTGGAGCTGCTCGATGCGGAGAGAAAGCAGCTGTAGGGGGGCACCCAGGACCATCAAGAGCTCAGGGCACCTCCCTGTGCCTCCCATTCTGGTATTCCTCCCATTCTGGTATTTTACGTATTACTGACGTGGGAGATCATTAAACGACCGAGTTGCTGTCACAGCAGACCTCAGCCAGCTTTACTGCTGTAATTAAAAAAAAACAAACAAGACACCTGTGAGGATTTAATCACGATTTTATTCTGCAAACCCAGCATTTTCAATTCTAAAATTAAAAAAAAAAAAAAATAATAATAAAAGGTGGTGCTGCCTCTCAGGGAATGTACAGCTTCCTGCAATCTTCGACCTAAACCAAAAACAGTATGGAGAGAACAGAACTAAGCAAATCTACAGAACAAGACAGCAGAGTGCACGCCTGCTCACAGGGCAGAGCAGCTGGGTCCCTGCCCTTGAACGAAAGCGGAACGCCGCTTCCAGCTGCACACAGTAAGACAGGAAGAGGAAGAAAAAAAAAATACAAAACCAAAACCAGGGGTTATAACAAGGGCGTGGGACAATCACCTTCACACAAACATTCACAGTTACTCTTGCTGCGGCTCAGTGGCTGCCGGCGAAGCCTCTTCCTCCCCCCCTTCCTCTTCTTCCTCCTGCTCGCTGCATGCAGCCAGAGCTGCCTCGCTCACGTTTTCCTCTCCCTTCTCCTCCTCCTCCTCCTCCTCTTTAGCTGCCCAGCCCTCAGTTTTATTCTCTGCTGCTGGCTCTTGGGGAGTTTCTGGAACCGAAGGCGGTTCCTCTGAGTCTGCCTCGGCTGCTGCTTCTGAAGGTGCCGCGGGGTCCGAAGGCGCCGCAGCCTCGTTTGTGTCCTCCGCTGCCTCCTCTGCTTCGAGCTGGTCGTCGTCTTGCAAAAACGGGGGCATCAGCAGCTGTTTGGGGTGCTGATCCTGCTCCCCTACATGTTTCAGGAACTCCTCTGATTTTGACAGCTCTTCGGAAGGCCCTTCCATTTCTTCTGCTGTTGGAGCCACATCCATAGCTTCACCCGTGTCCCCAGCTCCTCCCTCCTGGGCCTGGGCAGCCTCTGTAGCGGTGTTTTTGTTTGCTCCTTCCCCACCGCCATCTCCGCCTTCCAAGGCTTCTCCTTCGTCCACATCCTGGTCAGTGATTTCGTCTGTGAAGGGATCTTCACCCTGGGGGAGAGAGAGAGGGGAAGAGAGAAGTCATTGGGCTGCAGTGAGGTGGAGGCGACCTCAGCCGTGAAACGCAGAGGTTCGCAACCGAGCGGAAAACGGCAGCTGCTCAATCGTGGAAATCCAGCGCGTCAAGCCCCAGAGCCACTAAGCTTCCAGCAAGAGAAGCGCCCCGGGAGGGTGCTTGGATCCCGCGTCTTGGAGGAGTGGGAGGAACGTGCGAGTCTCCCTCCTGCGCGGCACGCTGCTGAGCGTGCGGGTGCCAGGGCTGGGTCCTATGCTAAGAACCATGTGTGCTGCAGCACCTGGGAGAGCAAGCCAGGGCATCGGCTCTGCTCTCGGCTGGGAGGAACTTGGCTCAACGAGACGATTTAAAAAAAAAAGAAAAAAGCAATTCCTCAACCTCTGTCCGGTCCCAGCTCGGTGGGACGGCACGGGACTCCCACACAGTGGGAGAGGAGTGGGTAAGAAGATCAGCGACTTGTGGCCTTCCTCTCACCCTTCGCTGGAGATCAAGGAGTCCAGCTGCCCAGAGCCACGGCGCTAACCTTGACCTCACGTGCACACAACCCTGACAATCCCCCGAGCACAGCTCTTGCTCTCTCCCCCACTACGAGGAGCCCAAGCGCCTCAGGGTAGGGTTTATTTTATTTCATTTTTGACCTCGTTACCTTTATTCAGGCCGACATCAGATCCTAGCACTGCTCCCATCGGGGCAGGGACCGTTTTGTTTGGCTCTCTGCTTGTGTTTTGGGGTTAGGTGTGGGTGAGCACTGTACGGTCAGTGGGTGCTGTGCCCTAGCACTGGCCCTGCCGGAGAGTAGGGCCACACTGTGCCACAATCCGGGACAAACCGTGCTTCTAAACTCCCTCTCCCTTCCTCACAGGTCACCAAGGTATGCGGAGGGCTGGCCTGCAACAGACGAAATGTGAAGGGAGGCGGGCAGCATGCCAGCAGCAGAAACCTCACCTGAAATCTGATCGACCAGGACGAAGAGTTTGCTCAACTCCCCCCACCGTGGCTGTGGTGGAAGCCGGGAGAGCGACCTCTCCAGCTCCAGCACAGCACCTGCGATGTCCCGAAAAGCGGAGGCACGCCGGTAGAGGCCAGCCTGGTAAAGCCAGGCCCGTCCCCGCTCGCTACGTCCCAGCGCCTCTCAGGTTCTCTGCCTCACGGACCGGATCGATCAGAGGTTCAGACCAGATTGGCTGCCTCCACACGAGCAGATCCATGCAGGTGGAGGACAAACGCAACGGTAAATCTTCCCTGGCTGAGGTTCAGCCAGCTGGTCTCACCTACCGAGGTTCTGGAGGACATGGTGGGGAAAACTTCAGGCTATACCTTGCGATATGGACCCGAGTCCGTTATCGCCAGTAAAAGCTATGGGGGGATATGAAGTCCACTAGTGGTGGAGACTGTCATGGCCTCCCTTGGGAACGGGGAGGCGCCCAGCATCCCTCAGAGGAGGAATTGTTAGGCCCGCGTTCAAGAAACCAGCTCTTGATGCTGAGAGTCTTGTGTCAATTATCGCCCTGTCTCCGGCCTTCCTTTCTCGGGGAAGGTCGCCGAGAATGTTTTGGCGAGGCAGCTCGGGCATTACCTGGAATCCTCAGATTTCCTCCACCCCTTTCAGTCTGGTTTTGCACCTGGGAATGGTACGGAGACCGTGCTGGGATGGGTCGAAGATCTCCTCCTGCCGATGGACAAAGGTCAGGCGCCCGTGCTGATTCATTTAGATCTGCCGGCAGCCTTTGATACCGTTGATCATGAGGAGTTGTTGACGTGCCTGCGGACCCTGGCAGGGGTAGACGGAGTTGCACTTGAGTGGTTCCGTTCTTTCCTCTGAGAGATCCCAGAGGGTAGCACCGGGCAAACGCTCGTCTGCCCCGAGGGCTCTCTTGGGTGGGGTACCGCAGGGTTTTTATGTCACCCTCCTGTTCAACGTGTATGAGAGGCCGTTAGGGGAGGCGGCCTCATCACGTGGCTGCAGCGCCACCGTACGCTGGCAACTCTCAGCTCAAAGTCTCTTTCACTGGACCCAGAGGGTGGAGTCGCAGTTTTGCTAGAGTCTAGCAGAGACTGGGCATGATGAGAGCTAGCTGGCAGAGGCTCAGTCCGGGGAAGGCCAAAGTGATGCCGGTGGGACAGGGGAAACATCTGCTCCCCCGCGTGGGGGGGGGGGGGGGAGGGAAGGAGGCCACCCGCGCTGCCGGCCAGCTTTGCGGACAGGGCTCCTGTCGGATCCTGGGCTGCTCCTGGGCTCCCAGGGAACAGCAGTAGGCGAAAGAGCTTCGTTTAGTCTTCGCGGGGCCATGAGGTTGCGACCTTTCCTCTCGGATGCGGGCCTCGCCCGTAACCCCTGCCACCTCCAGACCGCGTTGCTGCCAACGCGCTCCACACTGGGGGGGCTCTGGGGGCGGCCCACGGCCGCCCATGCGCTCCCCCCAAGGCTCTGCAGGCTGCACTGGCTTCCGGCTTCTTTCTGCAATTCCAAATGCTGCTCTGGACCTAGCAAGCCGTACCTGGCGCCGGCCCTGCCCTCTCCTCGCACTCCAGCTCGGCTCTGAAGATGGGCCGGGGGACGCTCTGCTACTTCCCAGCTCACACCTCATGGGAAGAGGAGGGGGGGGCTACAGCCAGGCTGTTTCAGCTCATGGGAATTCGGCTCCGTCACTCGGTTGAGCTGCCGGGAGCGTTGCAGAGCCCAGCTCTTTACACAGGGCAAAATTCACCCCAGTGAAGCACGGGGGCAACGGGTGGCACAGAAGCCGACCACCTCCAACTCCAGCCCGGCCTGGACCCAAGCAGTGCCGGGGAGCTTGGTCCCCAGGCCACTGCTTGAGGGGTGGCTTCAGCACACTGGAGTTCCTTTTTTCTCTTTTTTTTTTTTTTTTCCTCTCCTATTTTTGTCTCCTTATGTTTCTGTTTGGACGGTTTCGTAACTGCTCTACAAGCGCCTGGGAATGACAGTAGGTACAGTCTGCAAGTTAAAAAACACGAGAGGTTGTAAACCGCCTACAGAGAAAAAAAGAAACCAGACCCAAGGATTTAGACTAGAGGCAAAGAGGCAGCGGAGTGGGATCTACGCTCCTCCCCATCGCGTGTAGCAGGGTGTCCTGTGACCAACATGCAGCACACACAGCGATGCGCGGCTCCAGCGCTCGGGACCACCGCGGTGCCTGTCCCCCACTGCTCCGGGACCTCCGCACCAGCTGGTGACTCTCCCACCCACTCACCTTGAGGTACTTCTCCAGCATCTTGACGATGTGTTTGTTATTCAGGACGCTCTTGGCGACGTGCAAGCTGGTCTTCTTGAACTGTTCCGCAGCCATCTGAAAAGGAACCCAACATTAGCATCACTGGGTCGGTCCTGAGGGGGAAGGAAGAGTTCCAAAGAGGATTTTGGCTCAAGATACCAAATTCTTTCCTCCTCGGCAGGGCTTGGAAAACCCGACCTCAAAATCCAGCTTCTCAGAGAGCATCACAAGGAGCAGGTAGAGGGGACCTGCACCTGTACCTCTTCTGCTGCCACAAGTCCTGGAGAAGAACGTGCCCCAACTGGAACTTCACCCCAGATTTTACTCATCCTGAGCACAAGGAGTCCATGCACACATCAAACGTTTAACACTGAGAAGACGAAAACTACCCCAGGGATGTGTGGATCTGACCAAAGCTTGCTGCCTCCATCTGTGCTCGCATTGAGAGACAGCAGCAACCCCCAGGGCTTTTCAGCAGCAAAGGCAGCTCCACAACCGCCCCGTAGAGAGGAATTTCTGTGTCAAACCCCCTGGAAGCTGCTGTTCAGTGCAGTGTGCCCATGCCCTGGCAGGCCACAAGCCCCAGAACATCTTCCAGAGAGGGTGGTTTGTTTTGCTAAGCTTCTAACACCTTCTCCCGAGACACAACGCAGCTACACGTGGGACAGGCAGGATCTGTACTTATCCTACAGAGCAAAAAATAAAAGCTGCTTCCTGCTTTTCACAAGCACTGCACTTCCACTGCCTCTCTTCAGCCTAACTCACCCCATTTCTTAAGCCCCTCCACAGCCTGGGCCAGTTCAGACACTGACCGTCTCCTATCCAAATTCCTTACATGCCCCCAGAGGGGACTTTAAGTCAGAATTTTAGCAAAATTAGAGAGAAGGAACATTTAGTCTGCACATTTATACAGTATGCCTGGACTTCAATTAGTCCAACACCAAGGAGACAAAAAGAAAAGGCTACTGGCTATCTCAAAAAGCTGCAGTTCGGGGCCTGTCTAGATTGTCTGAACCCCAGGCACCAGTTTTGGCTCAGAATATCTTCTCCCACGGCAGCCTCACTTCCCGCTGGTTGTGCGAAGTCACTGACGTGCCCTGGTAACCCCCCAGTGCAGGAGAAGAGGCCAGCTCTCAGAAATAAAGGCAGGGCTGCAGAAAAACCTGCCGAGACCGACCCGCGACCAGCGGCCAGGTCTGGTTGCTTACCCTGCGGTTTCGGTTGTGATCCGCAGATCGCAGGTGCCTCTGGAGGAGGTGGTTCTGTGCAGGAATTAACATGTCGCAGGCCATGCAGTGAGCCGCCTCGATCTTCTTGAAGAAGTGTTCCTGGCCAATACCTGCAGCAACGAGGAGAAGTTAGCCCTGATTCGTAAGGAAGGAGATGTTCTGGGAACACCATGACCTTTCTACCTGCTCTCCCCACGCCATGGCCAACGTGTTAATTCAGCACCCATCCTCCTTCCCATTTCTGCCTTCCCTTTGGGGACAAAAATCACACCCACGAGGCACGGACTGGGGTTATTCTGCTCTAAAACAGATGGTACTGATGCAGTACTCACGTGGAGGAGGAGAGATTGTGCTAACAGCCCAAGGTACGAAGCAGTTCACTTACCTGAGCAAAGCGAGGCACCAAACCCCAGTTTCTTCAGTGCTGCTGGAAGCCAGCCGGCCTCCCCATGCCCATTTAACAGCACAACGGCCAGCTCGAGCCTCCCCCAGCCTTGGCTTCACTCCTCTATACCTTTGCCCGGGTTTTCTGTCTGAACTCTCATTTTGTAGCCTACCTGTGGCATAAATAAGCCACATTCCCCACTCCTGGGCTCAGCACAAATACCAGCTCTGTACACTGGGGACGGGTCGCACTGGTCAGGCTATGTGGATTTTTTTTCTCAGCGTGCATTTTGCCCTCAACAGATCAACTTCGCTGCTTCCTCTTAATGTGAGGAGCAAACACAGGCCCCAGCTACATTAACAGCCACAAAGGTAACAAGCCTTTGGAGTTTTTCCTCCCACTTAGAGCTTTGTGAATCTGTTGCCTGTGAAAATGCAGAAGGACAGATCCCCACCAAAGCAACATCCCACAAAGTGGGCAATGAGGCATCCAGACCCTGACCCAGAGCAGCACAAAGGACAGAGCCCCTCTGGAAGTAACATTTATCAGACTGCAACCCTGGTAAGCCGCAGCAGTCCTCAAAATCAGCAGCAAGCCCACAAGGTTCTGGTTAGTTTGGCAGGCTGGGGTAAATGGGAGGTTCGCTGGTAATTTCACCTCTTGGCAGACACCGCTCTGCCACCAGCTGTGGCCACACCACTGTGTGCTACCAGTGAGCCCTGTGTTTTTGGGATTCCCCTCCTCTTCCCTGCCACGGGACAGACTCTTACCCTTAAAAGGATCTGGCTTCTGCTTCGTGCCCTCTTTCTCAGTCAGCTCCTGGCGACGCTTCTCAATTTTTTTATTCCTATTGACGATGTATTCCTAGAGAGAGGAAGGGGAAGGAGCTTGCTGTCCTCCACAACACACTGAGACACCAAGGCCCTCCAAAGGGAAACAAGGCCCCTGTGGTCTTCCTCCTGGCCTTGTCATAGCTGGTGAATTAAGACGAGGCAGGCGTTTTCCCCTCCCCATCCCTTCCAGCAAAGAAAGATCCACCCTAGAGCCCAGCTCGGTGCCCCCTATCAGGTTCTGACCTTACAGTCCCCAGGGGAGATGGCAACAACCCTCAACAGACCCCAAAAAGCAAAACCAAAATAAAACACCCCAGTCCTTCCCCAGCTCTAGCTGTGCAGGGGGCAAAGAATTTCTGGAGCATTTATTTCTGGCCTTTCTGTTTGAATTCACAGAGCCAACTTCCCCTCCCAGCACGCCAACCCATGAGAAGCTGCATCACACTAAATGAAGTCATCGAGTGATGTGTTGACGAGTGGTGATGTGAGCCAGCCAGGCAGGGGGCTGAATGTTAGTGATTTCGTAACCCCTTTCACTCCCAGACAAGCCTGGAAATCCCAAATAACCCAGCAGTGATGCAGAGAAGACATGGAAGAGACGCGCCAGCACTAGGCTGTGTACGTACCTGTAGGAACTCGACTGTTTTGTCTGGGAGCTTGGTGCCAATGTACCGCAAGGTCTCTTTGTGGAACTTGCTCTGTAGGTGTTTTTGGATCTCCTCTTCCTCAAAACTGCGGAACTTGCACACAGAACAGGCAAACTGGATCCTGAACAGAGCAATTGCATGCAAGTGAGCTGAACTTTTAATGGGAACATCAAGATCACAGCCACTACTGCCCCAACTGTACTTTTTTTTTTTTCCCCAAAATGCCCTGCCACAGTTTTACTCTGTGGCAGTTTTGTGATCACTGTGTAACCCCACTGAACGAACAGCACCTACTTCTCCCCAAAACAGGTCGTTACACCACAGGAGAGGATGCAAAACCGCACACAAGTTTAAAAACAGGTGGACAAACTCAAACCGCAGGAGATTAAACATATAAAAATACTCTCCCTGGTTTGGGACAGCCCTGAGATACAGAACCACAGGTGCCACCTTAAGCTGTCTTTTGGTGATTTATGGCATTACTGTCATAACATGGCTGCTTATATAGCCACTTAATATTCCCTTCTGAATTTGTAACTCTACACTGAGCTATGTATCAAACAGCATGGTATTCCCATCTTAGAGCAGTCCTAAGACATGCATAAGGGGGGAAAAAAAAACCCACAGAACTGCTGGAATCAGAATGCAGAGCCCCAAAACGTGATTCCCCAAACAGGCTTCTTGCAGAGGAAGGTCCCAGGTAAATATTACAACGTGCGATCACTCACAGAAACGCTGGGAACAGACTAGGCTATCACTCTTCCTACCTGTCCATGGCACGGTCACGCATCCTATCTCTTCGCCGCTGCTTCTCCCTCTTCTTTTTCACCTCTTCATCATCATCTTCGCAGCCATCTCCAGATGCTAGGGGGAAAGGAAAAAATAAGAATAAAAATCTCAGACTTGCTTTGTAAGAGCTCATGGTTTACTGGCTGAGGTATTTCAGGACCAAGTTCCTGAAGCTGAGAATAAAGAGGAAGCGAAGAAGGAACTTCTGGCCTGCCTCAAGCAGTTGCCGTAAAACCCAAACCCTCCCCTCCTCCAGCTCCCTCAAATTCCCAGAGCAACTTGAGTCTTGGGAGGCAGCGACAGGACGTGCCCTTACTGGAAAGGGCAGTCACAAACAGTCATTTACTTCCACAGCGCCACAGAGGCATGCTGCCAAGACACCTCTCTGACTCACTTTTTGGGAGAGAATTTTTTCTCCCTGTATTCTCATTTTTTCCCCAACCACCTGTTTCTCACAAGGCTGAAAAGCTACTTAAAAAGGTTAAGCAACAGAAGCACAGATGTTAGTAGTGCTAACATCACGGCTCTGCTTCCTTAGAACAGTTTCAGACTTGTTATGCCTTCCCAATAATCTCGAGAGTTGTCAGGAAAACAGCCGAGACTGAGAGATTCAGCTGACCTAATCTTGGCAATATTTTAGGGGAGAAAGCTACAAGCACTGGGTCAGAGGTCTATCAGCCCCATGGGACAACGCCTTCAGGTGAAAGAAGCACAGAGACCAGTCCTAGTCAGGATGCAGTCAGCAGTGGGAGGCTTGAGCAAGAACTTTAACACCCAGCCACGCTTCTTTCAATCCCAAGCATAACCTAGAAGCGCCAACATCACTCACTGAGGCTTCTGCAAGTCACCATAACACAGAAAGCACAGCATGTTTGGGGCTGACGTGTCTTTACCAAAAAGGACAATCCAAGGTCAGCAGAAGCAGTTTTAGCTCCTTTAGAGCATGTGGGTTTTAAAATTGCCACCCTGATATCCTGCCATGTATCCCTGTATATCCTGGCGGGAGCTGCATCAGCTTTTGATGGAAAAAAAATAAAAATCAAACTTTGGGCAGTGCCGGAAGGCGAGGCAGGCAGCAAAGTGGAGCGTGTCCAGCTCACACGCTGGGGGAGCCACCCTACCTTCCTCTGCAAAGTCACCACGACTCCCATTCTCCTGGAAAACAGAAAGAGAAAAGGAGGCCGCTGTCATGTGCTGCCATCTGGAGGTGTCATTGTCCACCCAGCCACCGGCAGAGCTGGTGAAGGACGAGGAGATTTCACCCCCCTGCTGACGCAGGGACAGAGTGCCGACGTTCACAACCACCACCCCCAAATCGCCAGCTGGCACAGGTGGCTACACGTCACTGGGCATTATCACTCCTGGCCATCAAAATGTAAATATTCCACGCCTGAGTCACTGTCTGAGGAGCGCCTTGCAAGCCGCCCCCCCCCCCCCCCCCCCAAACCTGGCAAAGGAGTAAAGGAAACTACCACTAATTGGGACTTCCACCTAACGAGCCTCGCAGGTAGAGCCAGAAGCATTAGGACATGAACATTAGGATCCCAACCTCCCCACTCCAGGGCTCTCAGCACCTTGGCACAGGCACCTCAACACAGATCAATCTGCCATAATCCTTGCTGAAGGGCATAGGAAACGAGGAGGAACGAGTACTTTTGGAATGTACGGGCTCAGAACGCTGTTTCTAGGTGATTTTAACAACTCTGCCTTCAGCACAGTCAAAAAGCCAAATGGCTGGAGTGGGTAAATGTTCCCATGGCTGCCACAAAGACTTAAAATAAATAAATAAATAAACTACTTACACCTTTGTCAGCTTCATCTCCTGATTTTTCCTCTCCTTCGCCCTCATCTGCTGCATGCAAGAAAAATCATTTAGCTGGTGTTGGGAAATCTTTCCCAGTACACGCTGCAAGAGGCTACTTAGTAAGCCACCGAGTACTGCAGTAATGGCTCAGAACCCCAGCAAGGATAGCTAACTGCTCACTGGTTTCTCCTCGCCTCTCAGTCCGTGCTGCAAACGCTGTCCTTACACCCCCAAAAGCTACGTGGGGCATTAGATTTTGGTCTAGACCACGAAGCCTACGCACAAGGTGGAACTTGCACGTTATGATAATACCCACGCTAGTGACTAAAGAACATGGCAGCTTTGAAATGTAATCATTCAGCTGAAAAGATTATTCATCTTTCAGCTGAAAATAATCATCTTTCAACTGAAAAGATAAAATGCTTAAGAACATGTGGGGAAAATGAGCAATGTTTGGCTCATACCGTTCTCAGTGTCATCACCCTCGCTGTCAGTCTTTGCCTGTTTGCTGTCTGGCTCGTCTCCACTTTGGGACTGTTTCCGCTTCCGTCCTCCTTCGCTGTCCGATCGCCCTCCTGACCGGTTTCGGAAACCTCTCCTCTTGGGCTACAGGTGGAAGCAAATAACCAGATCAGCCAGCCCCACGCCCCAAAAGTTCAAGTATTCCACCCATCTGCTGCAGGCTCTAGAACAGTCAAGCCCAGATGACCTCACATACTTTTATCCAGCTACAAAAGGATTTGCTGGCAGACTTAAAGCCAGGTTGAACAAATCCATTAACGGTCCCCACCACCCTCCTGAAGGGATTCAGGACGGGGACGCTGCCCTGTTTGGGACACCTGAGATTACTCAGCAGGGGAATGGACCTGAGCTCCTCCAGAAGGCTCAGCTCCACAGACCGACAGGCAAGCCAACCTCCCGAGGCAGGAAAGCAAGCTGCCTGTGCTCTCACAGCAAAACTCAGGATGGCGACGACTTACCGTGAGCGTGTTCATGTGCCAGGGCACCGCACCCATCCTGTCTCTGTTTCGCTGCCGCCCCATTCCGTAGGGCACGTTACCGTACCGGCCCATTCCCATGCCCGACATCCCCATCATGCCATAGTCATAGTCTCCATAGTCCCCGTAGTCACCATAATCCCCATAATCCCCGTAGTCACCGTAATCTCCATAATCTCCATAGTCCCCATAGTCCCCGTAGTCGGGGACCAGTGCTTGGGAGAAGAGAGAGGGGAGCCTGTTGGGGCCGGCGCCCCCCATCCCACGCCCACCCATGTAGTTCAACTCATTCCAGCGAGCAGAGAGACGCTCCGAGCTCGAGGAGGGCATGAAGTGGTCGGAGCGGTTGAAAGTGTTGAGGCGCCCCCGGTTCTGCACGCGGTTTTGGCTCCGTCCTCGGATGAGGCCGTAGTTGTTGCCCCGGTTGCGAGACTGATCCCTGCGGCCGTCGAACTGGCTCCCAAAGGCATCGCCGCAATCGGTGCCGACCTCGCCGTAGTCGTAGCCAGACCGGTACATGTCACGGTCATTCATGGAGGACCTCGAGTCATACGATTCAAAAGACTCGAATCTGAAGGAGCTACATGGTGAGGAGAGAGCCGTCAGCAGCAGGAATAAAACTGCGTATCATACAGAGTTTGCATCTGTTTGTATAAAAACTCAAGTGTTCTCGACTAAAAAACACTTTTACAATCCTGATCCCTTTCTGTACCCACCACCTTTTCTTTAACCTCAGGAAAATTAGTATCAAAACGCTGTGTTTTTGGCACAAGCATCTGAACAGGAACTTGAATCTATGATTCTATGATCTGAACAGAAACCCTTTGGAGGGGTCACAACCTCACCAGTTTTATAGCAGAACACCAAACCTCCCCGAGCTTGGCTTTCCCAGCTGAAAAACAGATCCCAAAAGCCTCTCCGCTGCAGCCTGCACCAGGTAAAATCAAAAAACACTGCTTCCCAACATCAGGGTCAGCGATTCAGACCCGAAAGAGAACATCCTGCCTGCTAAAAGATCTCAGCTGGAGGAAAAGGGGAACATCAAAACAACCAGCCACCGGTACAGACAAAAGCACAGACTCTGGCTTGAGAGGGAAACCCTGTAAACAGCAACAAAAACTTAACTCTGGTATTAAAAAAAAAAAAAAGCAAACTGCAGGGTTTTGTCCAACACAGATCACAGATGTATCTTTAATACCACGGAACACCCGAAAGGAAACCAAGCAGCCCCTTAAGGCAAAAACTCAGAGCTGTTCCTCTACGTGTGGAATTTACTCAGAAAAGCCCCTCAGCTGTCCAAAGTAACATCAAACGGCAAAAAAAAGAGGAAGCTTCACTGATTCAGCAGCTCTTGCCAAGATCTGCGTTATCATTTGAGTGGTAACACGAGCACTGAAATGAAACGACTCTTCAGGCTGGCACGGTTTAACCCAGTGGAAAGAAAAGCTCACTGGGCAGCCGTGAGGGCAGACGGATATAGATGAAAAGGTGCTTCTAGCTTTTTAAGTTTCTTGAAATCAAAAAGCTTTCTGAAAGATCTGTTAACCAAATCCACCACAGAGGTTGCTTTTAGTGCCTGATATATACATCAGGTTTGATACTCTTAATATTTAATGTATTAAAAATATTTTTTTATATAAAGGGGTGTGCACGTGCACACACACATCAGGACAGGTTAAAAAATAAGCGATTAATCTTGTTCACCCTGGAACGAACACCGGATCACGCTGTGCAACCAGAACAGCTTAACCTGACGTTGCAGTAATTCGAGGCCACTCTTTTACTGTTAAAAAACGAGAAGAAATTGAGCAGTCACCTCTCCTGGTCTTCCATTCCTTCCCCCGTGCCGCCGCTGCCCTCCTTCGACAGCATATCCAAGCGCTGGTTTATTTTGGCTATGATGGAATCCGAGTTCTCGTTTGCCACGCTCTCGCTGCTGTACGAAGTGACGGGCATGGCGGAGCTGACGTCGGCATTCATGCTCATCTCTGAGGTTTTGGGAGTTTCCCAAGTGCTGGAGGTAGCGGCACCGGCATAGTTGTACGTGGCTGCCGTGTTGGCGGCAGTGGTTTGGGTGTTGTAGTAGTCATAGCCTTCGTAGCCTGGCAGAAAGGGGAAAAAAATCAGCATTAATGCAGGGTCATACAGCCAAGGGAGTCTGGGAGAAGAGCTGAGATGCTAACAGACCCTACTGGGCAAGGCTGCGGCTGAGCTTTGCTCCTTTAAAGGAAATCTGGCTTCTTAAAGTGAGAAAAATCAGAGGTTTCTCAATGCTAAAAGCTAACAGATCTCCTTTGGGCACGTCTAACCAAGGAAATGGAGCGCTGCTGGTTCCGTTTGTGATTTAGGAACGAGCTCAGTGGATGCTGTGGGACTTTGTCAGCCTGATGCAGCTACACCACAGTCCCAAAACCCGAAGAGGACCAGAGCACCGCACACCCAGCAAACAAAGAACCACAGGGACGGAAAAAAAACGATCAGGAAAAAAAAAAAAAAAAAAAAAGATAAAGGAATCAAAGCAGTGAAGAGCACAAAGCCAGCCACCACAGGAAAAAGCACCCTAAGGCCGGAGGTCGCCCCATGGGACATGCTGGGAGGTCCCGAAGACACCAGTCACCCCCCGCTTGCCACCTCCTGAGCCCTGAGCTAAGAGCAAGCTTCCTCCAACAGCTCTGCAGTCGCCGCTTCTGACCTGGCGCCCCCTTGGCTATGTCAGTCCTAGGGCTCTCGTAATGCGACTGCCAACTCTGCCAGGAAGATCCCTCATAATTCTCCTTGGCCGCCATGCCTACAATAAAATTGACAACGGTTAAGGCCGACGGCGCGCTGCTGCCTCTTTCCTTGCACTCCCCCCCAGCTGCCCGGCTTTTGGTCGTGGGGGGATCATGAGCCCGCTGGAGCAGGGACTGCCCTCGGGCCTTGGCTGGGGCTCCTGGGCTTCCCAGAAAGAGAAACAATGGAAGAAAAACTTTTTCAGCAATGAAAGTTTTCCAGCAATGATTTGGGCTGGGAGGTTGGAGTCGACAGCCCTGCTGTGCAGTATTTGATTTTACCCCGCGAGGAGCAAATAAACGGTATTTCATAGAAATATCTTGGGCTTTTGCTTTCCCTGGGGAAGGCATGAACAGCTCAGAACAGCCAATCCAAATTTGGGCCAATTAATTAAACACTGCTCTGAGAGGAAACACTTTCTAGGAAAACGCAAATCACCTTTAATTCAGGAGGCGGTAGCCTGAGTGCAGACACCATCGAGATGCCAGAACTTCAAGGGCAAACCTCGGATTTTGAGGGGGGAAAAAAAAAATAATAAAAAGTGGTATTACTGAGATCAGAGGTAACACGTCTGGCTGTTTGAGATCAAAAGAGAAACGGAGACATGAAACAAATGAATTTGTTATCTGCGAGGCAATTTGCCTGCTTTAAGAAAAAGATGGCTCTCCATCATCAGGACAGAGATTCTCCTCCACAAAAGAAAAAGCCACAAGCGATCGCGGCGAAGAAATCAACAGGGGCTCCTCATGGGAACCAAACGGCCCCGAGCCCATTTTCCCTTCACTAGAGGAAAAGTCCTGCACTCTTCGGGAGTGGGGAAAGCAGCTCCATGTGGCACGACCGACTCGAGACCGAGCAGGGCACCGAGGAGCTGTGCACGTACCTTGCCAACTTGTCGCGTTCGTCGCGTATGTACCTGAGAGAGAAAAGAGACGGGTTCAGCTCCGAAAGCCCTTCAGCAGCTACAAGGTGAGGGATGCAGCAAACGTAACGCTGGTAAAAACTGCTTTTCAGAATGGGTCAGGAAGAAGCTGGGACTTCCAGCAGCTACTTATGAGAATGAAATGGAAAACAGACACTTTTTTTTTTTTTTTAAATATTTGCACTTGAAAACACTCAAAATGACCCCAAAAAACAACCCACAACTCAAGTAAAACAGCTGGGGTGCCTGCGCAGAGTTCACACGGCAGCATTTTGGTGCTGAGGCACTGTTTGGTGGCACGCAGCAGAACACAACTGCCTGCAATTCCTTTTCCTCCCTGAGCTCCAAGCTGGCAGCAGGGCTGCCCCCCACTCCTCTCCCCCCGAGCCGTCACCACTCCAAAACCCGGCCACAATTTGGCCTTGGGAGTTTCGGTTTCGGCACACGCTCAGCAGAACACACCAGAAATTTACCTTGGGTGTTGCTGGCCCCCGTACTCCAGGTGCCATAGCCTGCAAGAAAAAACAAAACAGAGCTATCAGAAGGTTCAGGTGCTTTCTCCAGCCGCCCCCCACAGTTACCACCATTCCAGTTTCTTCCCTTAATTGCTCCAAAATCAAGGATGTTTTTAATTGCACCCGCACTTGTGCTTTTACCAGCAGGGAAATGTGCCCAAAGCCTGACTGAAACTGTATTTGCAATTAATTCTGTTTGAAAACATCTCGTTGACCCTCGGGTCGATGATACACTGAGAATTAAGGAAAACGATAAAAACCAAATGAACCACAAACAGGCGGAGTTTTAGAAGAGAAATCTGCTCTGAAAGGTGCTCGGTGCAGCCACGGCATGAGGCTATGTGAGAGCTTCACCTGCCCAAGACCTGACCCTGCTCACCACGATCTACAGAACGCGTGCCCCCTTCTGAAGGCTTTTTTGGGCTGTTGGAGCAGTGGAATTCCTCGAAGCTCGGGAGAAGGGGAGTGTAAAGCACCGCAACCGTGGCAGAAATGAGTGCTGCTCTATTTAAACCATCACAGAAACCACCAGGTGGCAAGCACATAGGGAGCAAAGGCAAATGACCACGTTTTCTAAGGGGAACCTCGGCACTGACAGGTTTCCTTCCATGCTTTTGGAGGCCGAGCTGTGCCCTACTCAGTTTTGGGGCAGCTAGGTCACGATTTGTTCCTCCATCCTCCTACACGAATGGCCTGCCGAGCACACGCAGACAAAAGCAGGAGAAACAAAGCCAGTGCGGGGAGGCTGCGAGGTTTTTTGATGAAGCCTCGGCTCTGCTGTGCCTGCGGTGCACAGGAAACGGAGGTTGCTCGGCCCGAAACGCACCAAAAATGGTTTCACTCCTTTCTCTGCTGAAACGCAGGCTCCTCATGGGCTGCACCTCTGGGTTAGAAAGAAAAAAGCTGCCCAGTTTTGGGTGACATCTGTGTCCTGTGGTGGCTGTTCACACAGGTATCGCCACGGGGGCGATGCTCTTTCAAGGATAAAGGGATCTGGGTTAAGCAGAGACCTCAATGCTTCCCATCCAGTCTTTGACAGCAGTTAAGAACACGGTAATTAAGCGGTCACCACCTAATTCCAAAACCAACATTTCCCAAAGAAAAAGCCCTTCATAAAGTGTTTGGGTATCAGTGACTCGATACCAACATCTGCATCCCTCCCCTGCCGCACATAAATATTCCTGTTTGAGGGAAGATTCCAGCTCCTAGACAGCTCACTAGTTTCAAGAAACCCCAAAAAAGAGCAAAATTCCTTCTCCAGAGAAACTTCAGTGCCATTTATTCAGATTGAGTTGTTGAAAGGGAAAAAGCAACGCTTGCAGAGGATGATCCAGCTGCCCCATTCACAGCACCTCCCTTAAGAAGTGGTGGACTGCATCCTAAGAACGTGGTTTGCTGAAGAGTGTCAAGTAAAAACACATGCAGAACAGGCACCACTGGTGAGTTCTTTCTAAAACGCCGCTGTGGAGCCGCCAGAAAGTGCTCCCCATGGACCTGCATGTTTTTGAAGGTGAGCAGAGTAAGCAGAGCATGATTTCACAAGAAAAGGACCAGGATATGGGGCTACACAGGTCCCAGAGCTGCAAAAAATGACTGGACGTGGGGTCTGCATGACCTTAAAAGGGACCCAGAACAACTGAGGAAGCAATCAGGTGCTAAACTTCCACTGGCACAACTTCTTTTCTCCTTCCATCTCTGTCGGCATGGTTTTGAAGCTTGAGAAGATGTCAAAAACTGGTGGAGGCAGGGAAATGGAACCCAGCAGGCCACTGCTAGGCACCAGAAGGAAGGAGGCTTCTTTTTACAAGCAGGGCTTCAGGCAGTGGCCGAAAACTCCTCGAAGTGGCAGCATCCTGCCAGCAATATCGGTGTTTTGGGGCTCACCCGCTGCCTTCTGACCATCTCCATGTTTCGGGGCTCACCTGCCCCCTTCTACCCCACTTCACGCCGCTGATCTCTGCGTTTTGGGGCTCACCTGCTGCCTTCTGACCATCTCAATGTCACCTGCTGTCTTCTGCCCCAAACTTCGGGTCACCAATCTCCACATTTCAGGGCTCGCCCACTGCCTCTAGCCCCCACTTCATGCAGGCTGCTGTAGGGCACGAAGCGCCGCGGTGTGTCCCAGCCCAATGACACCCCAAATACCGGAGCACAACACCCCCACGCTGAGCAGCAGGGGCTGTTTGTGTGGGTGTCCCCCCATCCAAGTCGGGGGCTGGGGGGTGAGGGCGGCGCAGAGCACAGGAACACCGAAAGGCTCCCCCCCCAAAAACACAGGACTGGCTGGATGCCCCTGGTGGGGTGGGGGGTAAAAGGAAAGGGTAAAAAGGGGGGGGGAGGAGGAAATAGGGTACAAGTGGTAGGGTAAAAAGAGGGAGTAAGAGGGGAAGGGCAGAGGGAGGGGGGCAAAAAGGGGGAGGGCAAGAGGGGTCTGGTTTAAGGGGGGGGAAGGGGGACACCGGGCGCCAGGGGCAGGGGGCGGGGCCGCGCGGCCGCCATTTTGTGGCCCGGCTCCATTTCCGCCAACCGGACAGGAACCGGGGGGGGGGGACCGGGAAACGGGGAGGATGAAGGGTAGCACCGGACACCCCCCCCCCCCCCCCCGCGGCCCCCCCCCCCCCTCAGGTCGCTCCCTCCCCCCTCGGGCCGCCCCCACCTCCCGGCGCCTCACAGCTGCGCCCGCCAATCAGCGGGCTCCCTCCACTGAGCGACGCGCCGCTCGGCCAATAGGCTGCGGCGCCCCCTCACGGGAGGCGGGCCCAACGTCTCCCTGCCCCGAAGCGGCTGCCGAAGCCGCCGCTAAACGCCCGAGCCCGGCCGGGGAGGCGGCGGGACGGCCGGGGAGGCGCCGCGGGCCGGGGCCGGCCCCGCACCTACCGCCGTAGCCCTGCTCCATGGCGGCCGCCCTCCGCCCGCGGCGCCGCTCCGCCGCCCGAGCGCTCAGTGCGCAGCCGCGCGGCGCCCACCGCCCATTGGGCCCCTTCGGCCCGCCCACGAAGCGCTGCTATTGGCCGCCATCCGCGTCGGCCGCTATTGGCTGAGCTCGCCCCGAGGCGCGGCCCGGCCGCTGATCCCATTGGACCGCGCGGCCCGCCCCTCGCCGGGGCCCCCGCGATCCGATTCGTGGAGGAGCCTCCTGCGGTCCCGCCCCTTCGGCCCTTCTGTGGTCACTCCTCTCCGCTGTCAATCACAGCCGGACCCGATTCTGATTGGGCAGCGGCGCGGGGCGCACTGTGGGGCCGGAGCAGAGCGGTCGCCATGGAGACGGGGCCTGGTCCCGCTCTGCGAGCCTGACCCCCGGCCCCTGACCTCTTCTTGACCTTTACCAGTGACCCCGGCCCCAAATGAGACCCCCCCCCAAGGTGTCCCCATTGACTCCCCAGTCAGTAGGCTTGTAAAGTACGAATGTTTATTCAGCGCTGGGCAGAGCGGGGGATAGTCCCACCAAAGACGTGCACACCCGACGTGGCAACTTGCCTTGCTTATCTACAGCAAAGAGTTCCATAGGGCTGAAGTTACACAACGCGCCTGTACATATTCATAGCCTGTCCCCGCTTCATCTTCAAATGAGTCCCAAGCAGTCATTTCTGGAAACTCCTCCCGTCTGCGCTTGCACAGTGTGTCTTGGTGGTGGTAGTCGTCAGGCATCGTGGGGATGAAGGTCGGTGACTCTTCCCCGTCACCGCTCCTTGACCTCTTGTCTCTGCGCAGACTCAGTTGCTCCTTAGCTCTTGTCCATCCGCAGTGTAATACACAATAAATGTTTGTTCATTGTCTTTTGTATTATAAAAACAAGGAGTTCTATTTGAGGAGCGGGAGTTGTGAGAGCTCCCTGCTGAAGTAAGGAGCTGTATAATGAAAATTCTATGAAAATTCTTTTGCTTAATGTAACAAAATAGAGAACCCCCTCCCCTTCTCTCCTTCTGCATCTCAGTTGCCTCTTTTGTTCAANGGTGCCGGCATCTCACAGACCTCCATTTCCTGGTGCCGTGGCTGACCCTGGACCTGGGGCTGCTGAGGATGCTGAGTAGCTTTTGTCCCAGCAGCTGCGGTGCCTTATGAGGGGCTGGGGCTGCAGTGGCCATGCCCTGAGCTCTGCAGCAAGCCTATGGCAAGGCAACCGTGAGTGTGGTTGCCACAAGCCCTGCCTGCCCTTCTCCTGCCATGCTCCGTCAGGCGGCTGCAGCAGAGGGGACCCCCAGTCAGCCTCTGGCTGGACTCTGCCACCCGCCTCTCCAGTGCCATCCCTGCTGCCTTGGGGTGCTCTGTGAGGCGCTGGGTGACCTCACAAGGCCTGCTGGCCAGCACATCTCCTGTGGGACAGCCAGGCCACGCAGCAGCAGGGACCTCACCACCGCCCTTCCAGCCTCGTCCCTTCCCCTCAGCCGTGGTCTTGTCTCTACTGGCAGGAGCGGCCTGGGGAGGCGCTTCCCGGCCTCCCCTCGCCTTCTGCCAGCTGCTGCCCACTTTGGCTCCTGGCACAAACATGGCCATGCACCAAAAACACCGCTCGTGCTGCCTTTGCTGCCTTGCCCTGTCCTTTCCCTTGACTCCTTGTGTCTTCCACAGCCAAAGGAATCCCTTTGCTGTCACCACCCTGTCCCCTACCCTGCAGGACAGCAGAGACAGGGCAGGACATGGTACACAGAGGCCTCAGAGTTTCAAGGAAGCAAATCCCAGAGCTGCATTCAGGTCTTGCACTTTGAACTAGACAGTGTCTGAAGGTGCCTTCCAACTGGACTGTTCTGTGCTGTTCAGGCAGACGCCCCGTGGGTGTTTCTCTCAGCATGAAGGGACCTCGGGACACTCTCTGCCCCATTGGCTTTCATGACACCCCTAGGGATAGCTGATGGCCTTTGTGCTCACTCGTGTTCCTGTGCATACCATGTGCCTGCTGGCAGCAGCAAATGTTTTCTGTTCCCGTGTCTCCCCTGTATATGGACAGGCCCTGCTCTTCTCCTGAGCCACCCCATCTCCCAGGGAGCCTCTCCCAGGTGAGCCCGTCTGTGCTGGCCTGGCTGGCCACTGCTGCAGCCCCTGGCCATGCTCCCCACAGCCCCAGCTGGCGTTGCTGCTCTGCAGAACCAGGGGGCTGTGGTGCCTGGGGCATGGGGCACTATGCAGGGCCATGCTGGAGAGGCTGTGGGGCAGAGCCAGTTGGTGGGGCCCTGTCACGGACCGCCTCCCACAACTGTGGCCATGGGGTGCTCAGAAGTGCCCAGCCTGGCCGAGTGAGGAGCCTCTTTGGACTCTCTTCCTTGGGCACGTTCGGATCTGAAAGCAGCTCTGAACGCAGAAGTGAGCCTTCAGGCACAGCCCTTTTAGGAGAGAGATGATTCTCTGTAGGCCAGGTGTGTCACTGCAGTGCCCACTGCCTGTCCCTGCCTGCAGTCCCAGCACAGCCCCACAGCAGCACTGGAACCAAACCACAGGAGCAGCAAAAAAAAAAAAAAAGAAAGAAAGAAAAACAACTTTAATTGGATAAAAGGCACAATAAAATGCAGAATTATATTTCTTTCTGGACAACTTTTGTAATAAAACTGGGGGAAAATAATCAGCACAAGAACATAAGACAGGCTTTGTTTATTACGCATACCTTTAAGAGTGATTTGCAGAACAGGGCAGGCAGCTTATTGCTTATGAAATACAGTTTTCAGTTTCCACACAGCATTCTTAAGTTCCTGGTTCCTCATGCTGTAGATGAGGGGGTTCACTGCTGGAGGCACCAGCAAGTACAGAACTGTCACTACAAGGTCCAGGGTATGGAATGAGATGAAGGGGGACTTCAGGTGGGAAAACATGGCTGTGCTGAAATTCAGAGAGACCACAGTCAAGTGAGGGATGCATGTGGAAAAGGCTTTGTGTCGTCCCTGCTGTGAGGGCATCCTCAGCACAACCCTGAAGATCTGCACATAGGACAGAACAATCAAAACAAAACACCAACTCAGTAGCAAAAAACTAGCCATAGTAATTCGAATTTCCCATAGGTAAGATTCTGAGCAGGAGAGCCTGATGATCTGGGGGATCTGACAGAAAAATTGGTCCAGGGCATTGCCATGGCTGAGAGGTAAAGAAAATACATTGGCAGTGTGCAGTACAGCATGGAGAAAGCCACTGCCCCAAGCAGCTGCTGCCATGGTGGCACAAGCTCTGCTGCCCATGAGGCTCCCGTAGTGCAGGGGCTTGCAGATGGCGACGTAGCGGTCGTAGGCCATGACGGTGAGAAGGGAAAATTCTGCTGAAAACAAAAAGACTAACAGAAAGACCTGTGCAGCACATCCTGCATAGGAAATGGTCCTCATGTTCCAGAGGAAATTTGCCATGGCTTTGGGGAGAGTGGTGGAGATGAGGCCAAGGTCGAGAAGGGCGAGGTTGAGGAGGAAGAAGTACATGGGGGTGTGGAGGCGGTGGTGGCAGGCTACGGCGCTGAGGATGAGGCCGTTGCCCAGGAGGGCAGCCAGGTAGATGCCCAGGAAGAGTGCGAAGTGCAGGAGCTGCAGCTCGCGCGTGTCTGAGAATGGCAGCAGGAGGAACTCGGTGATGGAGCTGCCATTACACATTTATCGCCTCTGAGCAAGGGAACCTGTCCAAAAGAAAAAAATGACAGCGTAAAATGTAGTTACTTCTCTGACCAAAACCCACTGCAAGTCTCATAGAACACCTTACCACACAATAATCTGTGCCGCTTTCTTTTCAGGAAGAGCTTTCTGCAGCTCCTTAGCTTATGTCTAGTTGTTGCTCTGAGGGTGCCACAACAAGCGTGGGGCTCTTTTGTGCACTCTTAGGCAGTCAGTCCTCGTCTGCAGCAACACTTAGAAGGGAACCTGGAGTGATCTGAAAAGTCTGCTGGCCAGGGACATCTCCCCGTTTGCAGGTCATGAGAAGGTCAAATAATTCCCTAAGAAAAACAAAGGTAATGTTGGTTCTGTCTGTACACTGAGGTGTGTGATGTGCCTTATATCTAGAGCAATGATCAAGGAGCCTTAGTCTTTAGTACTACTACTCCATTCCTATCCCCCTGAATCACCACACAGGTGGGAAAATGAAAGCAGAGAAAAGTGCACTGCCTTCAGGTAGGTCTTGCCTTGCAGTTTTGCTGTGCAGTGCCCTGGGGAGGTGTGGGGCTGTGAGCAGCCTGCCCCAGGCAGCAGGCTCTGGGCAGCAGCAGGACCCTGCCCTGCCGTGCCCTGCCCTGCTGGAGGGGCTCCTTCCACCCACAGCTTCTTCCCACAGCCCCTGGGCTCCCCGGGCAGGCTGAGTGCTGAGCCTGACAGGCGGCAGAGGCCCTGTCCCAGCACACAGCCCCTGGGGCACAGCAGGGACCCTGCTCTGCACCACAGCCCCTTCCCCCCGCCTCAGACTGCCCTGAACCTCTCTCCCCCTTCTCTCCTCTCCCCATGCCAGCTGCAGGCAGTGCCCCAAGCCCTGCAGTACCTGGCAGAGGAGCTTTATCTGGGTGGCTGAAGCAGCTTCTCAAGTAGTCCAAGTCTGATGCAAACTTCAAAGCCTCACAGTGCTAATGGTCCCACTGAGGGACATTATTGTCAAGGCCTCCCCATGGACTTGTTAGAGCAGAAAAGTGCAGGCAGTGATGACGGGGAGACCAAGGCCCAGGAAAGGTGGTCCTGATTCTGAGGAAACCTTGATGTGTCCCATGAAGTCCAACAGTCGGGCCCTGACCCCAGCCTCTGGGAAGGGAGATCCTGTCCCTCCAGTGGGTTTAGGGCTCTTCCTGAGTCAGCCCAGTGTGGGGACTGTTTCAAGCATGTGTCAGGAACCTGGGAAAGTATCCGCCTGTTAGTTTGACTCCAGTGCCAGGGAAGCTCATGGAGCAGATTCTCTTGAGAGTCATCACGCAGCACTTGCAGGGCAAGCAGGCGATCAGGCCCAGTCAGCATGGGTTTATGAAAGGCAGGTCCTGCTTGACGAACCTGATCTCCTTCTATGACAAAGTGACGCGCTGGGTGGATGAGGGAAAGGCTGTGGATGTGGTCTACCTTGACTTCAGCAAGGCTTTTGACACCGTTTCCCACAGCATTCTCCTTGAGAAATTGGCTGCTTGTGGCTTGGACTGGTGTACGCTTCGTTGGGTTAGAAACTGGCTGGATGGCCGGGCCCAAAGAGTCGTGGTGAATGGAGTCAAATCCAGTTGGAGGCCAGTCACTAGCGGCATTCCCCAGGGCTCGGTGCTGGGGCCAGTCCTCTTTAGTATCTTTATCGATGATCTGGACGAGGGCGACGAAGCTGATGAGGGGCCTGGAGAACAAGTCCTATGAGGAGCGGCTGAGGGAGCTGGGCTTGTTCAGCCTGGAGAAAAGGAGGCTCAGGGGCGACCTTATTGCTCTCTACAGGTACCTCAAAGGAGGCTGTAGAGAGGTGGGGAGTTGGTCTGTTCTCCCATGTGCCTGGTGACAGGACGAGGGGGAATGGGCTTAAGTTGCACCAGGGGAGTTTTAGGTTGGATGTTAGGAAGAACTTCTTTACCGAAAGGGTTGTTAGAATTGAAAAGGCTGCCCAGGGAAGTGGTGGAGTCACCATCCCTGGAAGTCTTTAAAAGACGTTTAGATGTAGAGCTTAGGGATATGGTTTAGTGGGGACTGTTTGTGTTAGGTCAGAGGTTGGACTCGATGATCTTGAGGTCTCTTCCAACCTAGAAAATTCTGTGTGATCTGTGTGTGATCTGTGAACTCAGTGTTGCATGTTCTCTCTGCAGCTCCCCTGACATCTCCTGGCAGCTCCAGATTCCTCTACAGGCTGGTAGTGGCCATGAGCCCCACTGCAGGGGGGCAGTGCCATGCAGATGAGTCCAAGACCAGTTGTTCTCAGGAGCTGCCGTAAAGCTCTTGGTCAGACCCTTGGTCCCTCACAGACTGTCCTTGAACTTTAAGTCTATGTTCTTCACTCCAGGAAGTACCCAATAAAACCCCATTTGTTACTCTGGTGCTGCAAGGGAGGCAGCTGTGACCCAGGGCTGCACAGTGCCTGCTGCTGCTTGCAGGGACAGGGATGCCACTGTAGAGACAACAGGACTGTCACCAAGGTACACGAGATATCAGGACTTACCCAGAAAAAAAGAAGCACAATGTGGAAGGCAAAAGAGAGCAACAGTGACAAGGCCATGCCATGCTGCTGGCCATGGCCATGGCTCCAGGGAAGCAGCAGCCCCGACCCAAAGGCAGCAGAGAGGCAGAGCCCAGCCCTTCTGTCCTCTCTGCGTGCCAGCTGCGGTCAGAGCCCCCAGCCCTGCTGCGCTGTGCAGAGGAGCTGCTCCTGGGCACAGCTGTCTCTCTGCACCAGGGCCCTCTTGCCACGAGCTCTCTCTGTCCCATGAGCCCGGCCCAGCTCAGCAGCACAGCACCAGCCCAAGGCACTGCAATCACCCCTCTGGGGGCTTGGCTGATGAGCCCACGAACCTCAGGCCCTCAGAGACAATTGAAGACATCTCTCCAGAAGTCCAAGTCAGAGGTGTTATAAATGGCTCGGACTTCAAAATAGGATTAAATAAAAAAATGGGATTTATTAAAAGAATAGAGGTAAGCAAACAGCTTAATTTATCAGCAGTCCTGGCTATCAGGGGTGTTCCCAGTCAGCTGGTGACTAGCAAATGTGATGCTCACCTACAAAATGGCTGGAAGGAGGATCGTGGAACTACAAGCCTGTCAGTCTGAACTCGGTACTGGGGAAGCTCTTGGAGAAGATTATCTTGAATTCCATCACAGAACACTTCCAGAACAACCAGGTAATCAGGCCCAGTCAGCATGGGTTTGTCAAACGCAGGTCCCGCTTGGCAAATCAGATCTCAAGGTGTGACAAGGTGATGCTCACAGTGGATGAGGGAAAGGCTGTGGATGTGCTCTACCTAGACCGCAGTAAGGCTTTCCCATCTTTTCCCACAACATTCTCCAGAGAAAATGGCTGCTCAAGACTTGGATGGGTGTACCCTTTGTGGGGTTAACAACTGGCCCAAAGAGTCACGGTAAATGCAAATAAATGCAGTTGGAGGCCTGTCCTTAGTGTCCCCCAGGGCCCAGTACTGCGGCCAGTTCTCTTCAGTATCTCCACTAATTATGTGGATGAGGGGATCGAGTGCACCCTCAGTAAGTTTGCAGATGACACCAAGTTTGGAGTGAATGTTGATCTGTTAGGGGGGCTTGTGAGGCCACAACTCAAGTACTGTGCTGAGCTCTTGGGGCCCCAATAAGGATATGTATCTATTAGAAGGAGTCCAGAGGAGGGCCAGGAGGACGATCAATGGGCTGCAGCACTTTTCCTAGGAACATACTAAGGAAGATGGGTTTGTTCGGCCTGGAAAAGAGAAGGCTCTGGGGAGACCTTAAAGAGCCCTTCCAGTACCAATAGGGGGCCTACAGGACAGCTGGGGAGGGACTCTTCATCAGAGTGTCATGATAGGAGGAGCGGTAATGGTTTTAAACTAAAAGAGGGTAGATTTAGATTTGCTATTAGAAAGAAGTTCTTGATTTAGAGGGTGGTAAGGCAGCGGAACAGGCTGATTGTCTTCCACTTCCACTGAGTGTCTTCTAGGCCAGTTGCAGACACGGGGCTTCTGGATGTGAGCATGATCTTTGCTCTGAGCAAGGAGCTCAGAGACCACCAAGAGGCATGGGTCTGGAGCATTGCCTGCAAGGTCTCTCCTGCCCGAGTACCTTACAGGACTGGCACGGAACTGGCTCCTGTGTGTCACAGAGGCTGGGAGCCCAGCAGCAGTGCTGCAAGGATCACAGCCAGATTACTTCTAGGTGAGCAGGTCCAGGGCCAAACAGGGGGTGTTTTGTAGGTATGGTATTATGAGGTCAGTCATGCTTCAGAAATTCCTAATCCAGTCCTCAGTGAATGTCCATAAAGAGGATTGTGAGTTGAGCTCTTTCTGAAGTAGCCGACAGGTCATCCCTTGAGTCCTGGCAGATCTCTCCATTAGGCTCACATCTGCTAGTGCCTGTGACAGGCCAGCAGAAGACACCTGCTTTGCACTGTAGGCTGTGAGATCCACTCTTCCAAAGTGCCTGGTAGGCCCCAAAGAGGAAGAGGTCTTGGATAGGAGTTGTCATGTCAGAGCTGTCAGCTTTTGTCTGAAGTTATCCTTCAGGGCTGCTTTAAGTTTTCTACACAGACGTGGCCACTGCTTCCAAGATGCCTGTGGGAAACCGAAGCATGCATGAGGACCTGGGAAATGTTACCCTGGATTAAAAATTACCCTGGATTAAAAGTTACCCTGGATCCATTGGATGGCTTGGCCATCATAAAGTAACAATTCTGAAAAGGTAAGGGGGTTCAGGTAATATTGATGCTGCTGCAACACTGACTCTGAAAATACTCCCTTTGGACTCTTACTGTGTTTCTAACCCCTAACTGCTACTCCTCACCTTGACTGTAATCCACTACTCTTCTGCTTAACCTCAAACCTTCACTTGAAGCCAAAACTCAAACCTTAAGCCTTTACCGTTTACCTCTCTCTCACCCTAATCCTTGTCCTTAAACTCTAATCCCTAATCCTTAATCCCTA
>JADZGK010000445.1:231298-252295 GCA_018104995.1 Cairina moschata | reverse complement strand
AACTGCCATTTTCTCTGACATCTGTCCTCTGAGACTTGTTCGGGCTCTGCAGGGGCAGTGCCTGTACTCACCTCCCATCCCAGCAGCACGGCCAGGGAGCACCAGCGCTTGGGGCATGCAGAGCTGCTCTCTTGCCACTGCCGCCCTGTCCTGCTGAGCCCTGCTGGTGGGCTCAGGCCCGGCTGCTCCTGGAGCTTGGTGCCAGTGCTGCTGTGGGGCTGTGCTGGGGCTGCAGGCAGGGACAGGCAGTGGGCACGGCAGTGGCACAGCTGGCCTCCACTGCAGCACTTCCCTCCTAAGGGGGGATCTCCTCCGAGGTGGACTGAGCAGAGCTCAAGGGCTCAGTCTGGTGTGAGCAGGCAGAGGAGAGCTCTGCAGCCCCAGGGCACACAGCAGCCCCAGCAAAGGAGCCTGGCGAGTGATTCCTTGCACTGGGGCAATGGCAGTGACCCCATGAGCTGGTTCTGCCTCCCAGCCTGCCCAGCACGGCCCTGCAGAGTGTCCCCGTATCCCGGGCACCACAGCCCCCTTGCTCTGCAGAGCAGCACTGCCAGCTGGGGTTCGGGCTGGGGCTGGGGCTTGGAGGGCGCTTCCCCTGAGTGTCATCTAAGCCAGCTTCAGGCTTCTGGATGTGAGCGTGATCTTTCCTGTGCACAAGGATCTGACAGACTGCCAACAGGCATGGGGCTGGAACATTGCCTGCAAGGTCCCCCCTGCCCTAGCACCTCTCAGGACTGGCACAGAACTGGCTCCTGAGTGTCAGAGAGGCTGGGAGCCCAGCAGGTGTGCCATGACCTTGGAGGATCACAACCAGATCACCTACAGCTTTAGGTTATTTTCCATCCTGACTATCATTTCAGCCTCAAAAAAGGAGTAGCCAACAGATATTAGACAGATACTCTGAGATCATGAAAGCCATCAGAAAGCTGCCCCTGCGAAGATGAATGATATGGGGAAGTGAGGAAAAGCCTGGCCAGGAGAGATGTGAGATTTGGGGGAGGGAAGAGAAGTTTGGCCATCAGAAATTAATGATTTCTGTGAGGTTAGAACATTCAGGCAATGTTGAATCTGCTGTAACACTGACTTAAAACAGTCATGTAAAGCCCTTGCACTATTTTAATCACTGACATTAATCCCCAAACCTAAATGCTACTCCACACCCTGACAGGAATCCACTATTCTTATGCCTGACCTCAAAGTATCCCTTGAAGCCAAAACTCAGCCCATAGCCCCTTTCCCTTACCTTTACTCTCTTGCTCACCCTGATCTGATCAGCTTGTGGGCCACAAGGAGGAGATGGGTGGGAATGCTCTGAGGAGCTCAGCTCTGCCTCAGGATCTCCTGCCCCAGCAGCAGGAATGTGACTGTGGCAGGGACTGTGAGGTCACTTCTGTCTCTGCATGTGATAGGGCAGCAGCAGGAACGTGTCACAGAAAGGGACTGGGAGGTCACCTGTGTCTGGAGGTGGCAGGTCAGCCTTGCCTTCTCCCTGGGAGCTGCACTTTTGGGCTGACATCTGGCAGTGGCCCTGCTAGGCCAGCAGAAGGCACCTGCTTGGCATGCTGACTGGGGGATCCCCTCTGCCTCCAGACCCAGGAGGACCCAGGCAGAAAGAAGGCCCCCAGATGGGTTGTCCTGTCCCTTCTGCTTGAGTCCATGAGTGGGCAGCAGCAGGCACAAGGCTTGGCTGTGTCTAGCCAAGAAGCTGCAAGGCCAGCAGCAGGCCCCTGGCTTGGAAGCTGCTGCTGAGGTGACTTGTGTGTGCTTGGCTGAGAGGCCGCAAGGAGCCTGCTGGGTTGGGATGCCTACTTCAGGAGTGGTTTCCACCCTGATGGAGCTTCCTTTGGTAGTAGGAAAGAGCAGGAGAAAAAAAAAAAAAAAAACTGCCACAAAATGTTCCATGGAAGGCTGGCACTGGTCACAAGGAGGAAGAAATGTCCCTCAAGGCGTCATGCAATGGTTCTATACGTTACCCTCTGATAAGACCCTGGCTTTGTGTTTCAAGGAACAGCTGGTGAGGGCTGACCAGACATCGGTGAAAGCAAGGCATGAAATCAAGATGGTGAACTGAGATGGGTGTCTGCAGACTTTAAGAAAATAGGGTAATGTGTGGGACAGCATAAGAAAGCCTGCCGAGGAGAAGGCAGAGGGTACTGGTAAGAATTGAAGGCCCCAACAGCCCTGATTTTTTTGTCCCTTTGGCTAGAGCTTATAAGGAGATATGTTATATTCATTGTGATGAGGCCACATAGATTCCTTTCAACCCTGTGCAGCACATTAGATGTGTCACACCACTGTTCTTCTCATGGCATCACACTGCCCACCACAGCCCACAGACCCCAGCAAGAGCCTTGAGCCAGACGTGGGGGTGCAGGATCTTCCCTTCCAGTGTCTCGGGTCAGGCCTTGGCTCTTCTTCTTCACCAAAACTAACCAAGACTTTTCTCAGTGCAGTGCTTTGCCTGTCTGCAATCATGGACTCCAATTATCCACCCTAACGAGTCCCTGGGGAGGCTTTGTTAGCCTTCAGTGGGGCCCATTAATACTCCCAATCACTTAAACTTTTCCTTCTGACTTTACTTTCTCAAGCAGTTGCATCATTCTCCTCTCAGTACCTGAGCTTCATAGACTCAGCACCACAATACACCATGGAAGTCATTAAAATGCAGTAAACTCCTAACATCTCTCCCATAGTTTTCTTCAATGCTTCACGCCTTGTGTAGCTAATTACAGAGCTTGCATGATGTAGTCAAAGAAGATTTCAAAAAGCACATAATAAAAAATCTTTTGTACTTTTAAAGGTTGATTTTTGCTACATTTCAGTTTGGAGCATCATTCTCCTCTTGCTATTAACCCAGGTGACTTCTTTGGAGTCCTCCATAGGGAGGAATAGCATAGTCCGGAGGTCTGATACCTCCACTGCCAGCAGTGGTCTTTGTCCCTGTAACTGCAGCCCAGCCCTGCACATGAAAGCCTTTCTAAGACAATCACGTGTTTTTTTTTTTTTTTTTGATAAAATAAAATAAAAAATAAAATAAAATAAAATAAAATAAAATAAAATAAAATAAAATAAAATAAAATAAAATAAAATAAAATAAAATAAAATAAAATTGTAATGACCATTGGAACCAGAGAAATTCAGATTAAGTATCAGTAGGTACCTTGTCATCCATGGTTTCTCTTGGTCTTCTTTGGAAAACTCAGGGTCAAAAGTAAAGACATTTACTTTTTTTTTACCCTACTCTATTGTCCAGTCAATAGAGTAGGGCAGTCGTACTTCCTGTGCTGTAGATGCAGAAGCCAAAAAGAATTGCATTGTGCCTGACACTACCCAAGTACATGTAACCCAAGACAAATCTTACAAGGAGCAGCTGAGGGAGCTGGGATTGTTCGGCCTGGAGAAGAGGAGGATCAGGGGTGACCTTTTTGCTCTCTACAGCTGCCTCAAAGGAGGCTGTAGCAAGGTGGGGGTTGGTCTGTTCTCCCATGTGCCCAGTGACTGGACGAGGGGGAATGGGCTAAAGTTGCACCAGGGGAGGTTTAGGTTGGATATTAGGAAAAACTTTACTGAAAGGGTTGTTAGGCATTGGAATGGGCTTCCCAGGGAAGTGGTGGAGTCACCATCCCTGGAGGTCTTTAAAAGACATTTAGATGTAGAGCTTCGTGATATGGTTTAGTGGAGGACTTGTTAGTGTTAGGTCAGAGGTTGGACTAGGTGATCTTGGAGGTCTCTTCCAACCTAGATGATTCTGCGATTGTTTAGTCAAACCTTCTTCCATAGACAGGGACAATTTCCATTAGATTAGGTTGCCCAAAGTCTCCTGCCAACTGGCCTTGAACAAGGGCTCACCTTTCTTGGGTGAGAGATTAAGCAAAGATTTATTGGGAGGATTTGGTGTTCTGCATAGGGTGTCAGGTCTGTGGCTGAGGTATGGACAAACTTCATGGTTTCTGTTTTATTTTAGTTCTGCCAAAAAGTTATCTAGGGTTAAAAAAAGTATTTTAATGCTAGTGTTAAGGAAGGGATTAGGGTGAGCAAGAGACTAAAGGTAAGGGAAAGGGGCTATGGGCTGAGTTCTGCTTGAAGGGATACTCTGAGGTCAGGTATTACTGCAGTGGATTTCTGTCAAGGTGTTGGAGCAGCATTCAGGTTTAGGGACTAGGGTTACTGGTCAAAATACAGTAACATGACTGTTTTAAGTCAGTTTTAAAGCATCATCAGTATTACATGAAACCTCTCACCTCTACAAATTCGTTAATTTCTGCTTCCCAAGCTCCTCTTCCCTCCCCCAAATCTCACTTCTCTGGTGGCCAGGCTTCTCCTGTCATCCTCATATTGGTTTTCTTATTGGGATTAGCTTTCTGATGGCTTTCGTGATATCAGCATATCTATCTCACTTGTCTGGCTGATCTGTTGCTGAGGAAGAAGTGGTGTTGTAGTCAGTAGGGAAAGGGGCACAAAGTTCTGTAGGAGCATCCTGCATGTGCCCATCAGATCTGCACCTCCACAAAAGTGTACATCCTATGAAGAAGTGTTGGTTCCAGAATGACTCCTATGGATCCAGGGTAACATCTCGCAGGCCTTGATGCAGGATTTACCTCCCCTCAGGCATCTTGGAGGCAGTGGCAACCTATATGGAGAAAATTGAAAAGAGCTTTGAGGTATGAGTTTAGTCAAAAGCTGAGATCTCTGACATGACAACCAGAGGTGCTGCTCTGCAGAGCGAGGGGGCTGTGGTGCCCGGGGCATGGAGGCACTGTGCAGGGCTGTGCTAGATAGGCTCGGAGGCAGACCCAGCTCATGGTGTCACTACCCCAGGGCTGCAAGGAATCACTCGCCAGGCTCCTTTGCTAGGGCTGCTGCGTGCCCTGGGACTGCAGAGCTCTCCTCTGCCTGCTCACACCAGATTGAACACTAGAGCTCTGGTCAGGCCACCTTGAACAGGCTTTCAGTCTGTGGGCTCCATTCACTGCTGTCTCCTGGGCTCACGCTGCCCCTGCTTATATCTCCAAATGCTTTGCACACACCACTCTTGCTGGCAGGTCCCATGTGTCTCTCCAACCTTCCCCTCTTCTCCTGCAGTAGTGGCATCTCACTGGAGGAGGTTTGTGCATCCCCCTTAGCACATGGTCCCCTCAGATTTGAGGGCATTGCAGAGCCCTCCTTTAGCCCATGGACTCCTCAGATTCCCCTTTTCCTTTACCAGACCTTTCATTGGACGGTCACTCATTTTATGAAGCTTTCTATTCACTGTGCACTGAGCTCGTTTTCCCTGGGTTTCCCTGACATCTTCTGGCAGCTCCAGATTCTTCTCCAGGATGGCATCGGCCACCCCCACTGCGGGGGGCACAGTCCAGTGCTGATGAGTCCAAGACCGGTTGCTGTCTGCTTGGGGAAGTGCCACCACAAATTGAGCTCTGGGTCCATCACTGTTCCTTCACAGACCCCCTGGGACTTTCAGCCTGTGTCTATCACTCCATGAAGAAAAAAAAAACAGAAGAGCAAGGAGTAACCCTTTGGCTCTATTCCTGACAGCAGCTTTGGAAAAGGCATCCAGGCTTCTGGGTTTGCCTTGAGCAGCCCCTTTTGTTACTGTGGTGTTAGGAGGGAGGCCAGCTGTGACCCCAGGCTGCACAGTGCCTGCTGCTGCCTGCAGGGATTGGGATGCCACTGCAGAGACAACAGGACAGTCACCAAGATACATGAGATCTGACAGCTTATCCAAATAAAAGAGCACAGGAGAAAAGTGTGGAGACCAAAAGAGAGCAGCAGTGAAAAGGCCACGTCCTGCTGCTGGCCATGGCCATGGCTGCAGGGAAGCAGCAGCCCCGACCCAAAGGCAGCAGAGAGGCAGAGCCCAGTGGGCAGTGAGGGGCAGCCCCGAGGGCCACCGGGGCTGCTCCTGCATGTGGCAGCTGGGCTCTTGGCCCTCCAGAGGAGATGGGAAGAGACGGCAGCTGACACCCACAAAGTTCACAGTTTCTTTATTCTATTTATCCACAGAGAACCCAGTTCTGTAGGTATATTAGATGATTGGGTGACAGATAATAAATAATTAGTAGGCAGGAAGACACGAGTAGAATTCTGTCAAAATCACAAGTTTAAGAAATAATTTAAAAATAATAAAAGAATTACAAGCTGTTGTATGAAGAGGCTTTTCAGAAAACCTGTGTGTCCTGTTCGTTTTATAGGCACATTATTGATGCCAAAGAAGCATGTGTCCAAAGATTGTCCACAAGGCTTCCTTGAGCTCCTGGTTCCTCATGCTGTAGAAGTTCAGTGCTATAGGCACCACCATGTACAGAACTGTCACGGAATATTCTCTACAGGGGCTACTTGCACTGCTACGGCTCATTTCTCTGTCCCAGCCACAGGAGCCAGAGCAGCTGCAGGAGCAGGAGCTGGAGTGGCTGCAGGGTCCATCGTAGGGGTCAGAGTGGCCATTGGATCTGTCACAGGACTTGGAGTGGCTGCAGGGTCTGTCACTAAGTTGGTAGTAGTATCAATTGCAGCTCAATAGGCATGGGCCAGACCCCAGCACACTACAGTGATTTGTGTCACTTTGGAACACCCTTTTTTCAAGCATTCTACCCATTTTTTAGGATTTTGCAGTTGTTCAGGGGAGAATTTCCAAAACACTGGAGGTGCCCCCTGCTCTAGAAACCTGCCCGTATCCTCCCACACTCCCGGCCACTCACAAGTGTCCCACCTCAGGACAGATCTCTGGATAAAATTCCTAAGTGGTTGTTCAACCTTAAACAAAACCTGAAGCACATTCAGGAGACATAACAACAAGACCATGCTAATCTGAGCGTCCCAAGGATATTCAACATCATGGAGAACTATTGTAACAAGCTCGGAGGATAAGAGGGAGGTGAAGGAGAAAGGAAGGTTGAATGAATAGGAAAAAATGTCTCCTTCTTTCCCCTCCACTGTTTGGGTCCCTGACAAAAAAAAAAAAAAAAAAAAAAAACACAATAGGTGTAATTGCTAATAGTTTTCGAGATATGGTTTCCAAAGTATAGAGTCGATGACAGTGCTGAGTACAAATACCAGGTTAGGGTCACGACCAGAAATTTCATCATATCATAAGCCACTGTTACACCGCCCAGTACCATAACAATCTTAAACCAGGGCCCGGAAAGGATAAACGGCATGACAGGGAGCACATACAGAAAGTAACGTGCTATAAAACTCAGTTTGGAAAACAGGTGCAGCAGACTTGATATTAAAGCAATCAGCATTGTGACTAGCAACTATTATGCAGGTTTAATAGTTATACCAATTTTAGTTTAACACATTCTGGTCAGATCTGTCGTTATCTCAACCCTTCATGCCCCATGTTGGGTGCTAAAAAGGATTGTTGTGGTTTAACCCGGCCGGCAGCTAAACACCACACAACCATTAACTCACCCTCGCCCCTGCCTCTCTGGGATGGGGTAGAGAAATGGGAAAGTAAAGCCTGTGAGGTGAGATAAAGACAGTTTAATAAGACAGGAAACTAATAATAACAATAATAATAACAACGATTATAAAAGTGCTACTACTAATAATGTGTACAAACAAGTGATGCACAATGCAATTGCTCACCACCTGATGACCGATTCCCAGCCTAACCGCAAGCAGTCCGGCCCCCCTCCCACCCCAGCTAGCCACCCCTATATATTGTTTAGCATGATGTCAGATGGTATGGAATACCCCTTTGGCCAGTTTGGGTCAGGTGTCCTGGGTCTGTCCCCTCCCAGCTCCCGCTGCACCCCCAGCCGTCCTGCTGGCAGGACAGAGTGAGAAGCTGAACCGTCCTTGGCTTGGTGTAAGCACTGCTCTGCAACAAGTAAAACATCAGCATGTCATCAGCACTCTTCTCATCCTAAGCCAAAACGTAGCACCCTACCAGCTACTAGGAGGAAAATTAACACTTATCCGAGCAGAAACAAGGACAAATGCTATACCTAGAGGGCACAAATTGCCTGAGATTAACTTGAGTTAAACTAGAAAAGAGAGATAGCCAATTTATTGCTAAGTAAATGTTACCACTAGAATCAGTTTCTTCAGTGTTGCTTTCAGCTCCTGGTTCCTTATGCTATAGATGAGCGGGTTCACTGCTGGAGGCACCACTGAGTACAGAAATGACACCATCAGGTCCAAGGATGGAGAGGAGATGGAGGGAGGATTCAGGTAGGCAAATATGGATGTGCTAATAGTGAGAAAGACAACAGCTAAGTGAGGGAGGCATGTGGAAAAGGCTTTGTGCCGGCCCTGCTCAGAGGGCATCCTCAGCACTGCCCTGAAGATCTGCACATAGGACAGCACAATGAAAACAAAACAAACTAATGCTAAACATGCACTAACCACCAGAAGCCTAACTTCCTTTAGGTAGTCTGAACCTGAACAGGAGAGCTTGAGGATGTGGGGAATTTCACAGAAGAACTGGTCCACAGCATTGCCTTGGCAGAGGGGCAGGGAAAATGTGTTGGCCGTGTGCAGGACAGCATTGAGAAAGCCACTGCCCCAGGCAGCTGCTGCCATCTGGGCACAAGCTCTGCTGCCCACGAGGCTCCCGTAGTGCAGGGGCTTGCAGATGGCAACGTAGCGGTCGTAGGCCATGATGGTGAGGTTATAATACGCTGCTGATATGAAGAAGAGGAAGAAAAAGACCTGTGAAGCACATCCTTGATAGGAGATGGCCCTGGTGTCCCAGAGGGCATTGGCCATGGCTTTGGGCAGAGTGGTGGAGATGCAGCCCAGGTCGAGGAGGGCGAGGTTGAGGAGGAAGAAGTACATGGGGGTGTGGAGGCGGTGGTGGCAGGCTACAGCAGTAAGGATGAGGCCGTTGCCCAGGAGGGCAGCCAGGTAGATGCCCAGGAAGAGCGCGAAGTGCAGGAGCTGCAGCTCGCGCGTGTCTGCGAATGGCAGCAGGAGGAACTCAGTGATAGTGCTTCTGTTGGACATCTGCTTTTTTTCAGGATATGGTCCTGAGCAAAGAAGAGGATGAGAGTAATAAAGTACAAGAAACATATCAGAGGAAAATTAATTCAATTTCTTATTTCAAATCATCACTTATATTGTGCACTTTCTGGCAAACATTTGGCAGATCCCTTTCACGCATCCTAATTCATTCTGCCTGAGGGTGTCTGTTGGAACAGGGGGCTCTACTGTGGGCAATGCAGGAGTCAGTCCTGTCCTACAGCAAGGGGTGAAGAGAAACATGAGGAAATGTCGGTTTCACTTCCCTCCTGATCTCAAAGAATTTTTCTCCAGTGTTGCGCCCAGTTCACCAAACTGCAGAACAGAGTTGTGGAGGCTTTTTTTAATTTTATTTTAAATTTTTGTTTTTTGAGTTTTTTGTTTCAGCTGTCCCACCACTCCTGAGGAGTGTTTCAAACCACAGATCCTGGTTATTTCTTCTGGACTCAAAGGGAGTCCTTGTAGATCATTATCAGAGAAAAAGGGACTGTCACTTTAGTGCACAGTGTTCTTCGGGGAGGACAGCCAGTCTGTCCATCAAGTACAGTCTCAGCTGCCCCATGAAAGCTGCAGGAAAGTTCTACTCACGTTTGACTGAAAAGATCTAGGACACTGCTGAGAGCAGAGGAATCCAGACTCAAAGTACCCATCTCCAGAGCTCTCACCTTGTCCCCATACTCCCCTTCCCCCAAGCACACCGAGGGCTCAATCTATGGGCATGTGAAAGCCCCATCCCCAGCCAGCCTGGGAACAAGACCAGCAGCAGCACGGCCAGCTGAAGAAGCCAGCAGGAATGCCAGCGTGCTGCTGCCAGGGGAGGCAAGGCCAGGGAGGGACAGACGGACACTCAGCAGACCCTCCTGTGCTGCAGCTCTGCCTGCAGAGGGCAGAGGCTGTGACTCTGTGTTCTCTCTGGTGGGAGAGAAGAGCAGGGGGTGTCCCAGGGAAGGCGCCTGCCCTGCAGGGTGGTGCTTGAGCCCTCCCTCGCACAGCATTTCTGGCAGCAGCTCCCTCTCACCGCCTGCCCTGCCCATCTCTCTACTGCCTTCCTATGTCCCTGCTGGAAACAGAATCTCTGTCCTCACATTCCCTCCCTGTCCATGCTCAGAGACCCCATCCCATAAGCTGTGTGCTTTCTGAGTACAGGACATCACAGTGGTTGCAACTCCTAAAGATATGATAAGCCCTGAGGAGACAACAAACACTGTTGTTTCAGTCTTTAGGCTGAGGTGCCTGAAGGGATTTGATCACGTTAATTGCTGCCATGTTGATCTCTCCCTGCAATACTCTTGGAGTCTCATTCTCCTGTACAATCCAGACAATTCATTGTCATGAAACCTGCCTCCCCTCCACACCAAGAACCTGAAAGCACAGAATCCAAGCAAGTCTTCCATTTCAGACAAACCATTTTAATCCCCCCTCAAAAATACCATTCTCTAAAACATCTTCTATGCCACACTGCAAGTAGAATAAGAACAACCCTGACAGATGCTATCAGCCATCGGATGTGCCAGCTGTACAAGACCCCTCTGGCAACCGCACCTGCAGTGCCCTGCTGCCAGAGCCTCACGGTGTCAGGAGCCTGCAGATGTGTCCTGCCACACGCTGCCCTCTGTTGTTGCGCTCCTCAGTGCCTCCAAGCCCTCTCTCCTTCTCTCCTCTCTGTGTGCCAGCTGCGGTCAGAGCCCCCAGCCCTGCTGCTCTGTGCAGAGGAGCTGCTCCTGGGCACAGCTGTCTCTCTGCTTCATGGGACTTTCTGAAATGTGTTTTCTCTGTCCCACGAGCCCGGCCCAGCTCAGCAGCACAGCACCAGCCCAAGGCACTGCAATCACCCCTCTGGGGGCTTTGCTGATGAGCCCACGAACCTCAGGCACTCAGAGACAATTGAAGACATCTCTCCAGAAGGCCAAGTCAGAGGCAAGTTTCCTGCAGTGTCCCCGTGAGGGCCAGCACTGACACAGCCTCCCTTGGAGCTCGTTAGAGCAGAACCCTGGAGGCAGTGAAGACAAGGAGACAAAGGCAATGTGAAGGTGACACTGATTTGTAGGAAAACTGGATGTGTGTCACTAAGCACAAGGGCCAGGCCTTGACCTCAAGCACTTGTGAAGGGAGATCCTTTCCCTTGGCAGGTTGCTCAGGGCTCTTCGTGGGGCAGTAGGAGATGGGGATGTGCATGGCCAAGTGCAGAAGAATGGTACGACCCCTGCCTGCTTCATGGTTGGGGGCAAGGAGGCAATGAGGCCCTGGTGCTTTAATGATCAGCTGTCTCCTCCTAGGTCTCAGTGGCAGAGACAGCAGCCATAGCCATCGTTTCTGTGCTTCTTTCTATCCATGCAGTCATTTTGTCTAGAATTGAATCCTGAATGTCATGAAGTTGAGTAGGGACAAATTCAGAATGGCCAAATCCCAACTGCAGCTCAATCTGACCATTACTTTCAAAGACATATGCTTCATATTTCTTTGAGGCCCTGGTGCTTCAACAATAAGCTGTCTCCTCATAGGTCTCAGTGACAGAGAAAACAGCAATAGCCATGGACACAAAGACCTCAGTCCTGTTGGGACTTTCAGCCTTGTCACAGCCCTCTACCCTGTCTATACATGGCTTTCCTAGGGACTCCGAGACCTCCACATCTTTCCTGTTTGGCTGCAGACCCTTATCTCTGTGGTGTCACAACAGATCTGAGCTCAGTCTGATAACTCAGATCTTCTTGGTGGCCATGCTCCTCGTAAGGCAGCTCTGTAGGAAGCTGCCCTGGTTCCTCGTGAGGAGGCACCACTGCTCGTATGGCATCCCTCGTGGTGCCCAGGGCCTCCTCCTCCTGGCCACTGCTCACTCAACAGGGTCCCAGTCTGCCCTCATGTGTGGGGTTTCTCTTCCTCAGGTACAGGACTGGGCTCTTCTCCATGTGAAAGTCAAGGGTTTTCTGAAGTCAAAATCCTTCAGCTTCTCAAGGTTCACCCACGGTGATGCTCCATTCCATCAGCTGTTAATGTCAGCAGGCAGACAGTTCAACCTTCCTGTGATTGTGCTATCTCTGAGCAGACAGCAGCAGCAGCAAGAGTTGCAGAGAAATTTGGATAATTCAGGAGTAACCATTTGAATGGAATTGCAGCACAGTCACTCAAGGGCAGGGGATGGAAGGCTGCCAGGTTCCACATTTACTGTGCTTTCTTCTCATGCATGCTGTCAGTTTCTCTAGAGTTGTGTCCTGAATGTTATGGGGCTGTGCAGATCAAAATTAGAAGGGCCAAAGCCCAGCTGGAGCTCATTTCATCTATTACTGTCAAAGACAATAAAAAAATATTTATATAAATACCTAAAATAAAGGCGGATTAAAGAGCATCATCATTGTTTATAGGATTTTTGGGGGAAAACCTGTTGACAAGGGATGAGGTAAAGTCTGAGGCACTCAATGCCTTCTTTGCCTCTGTTACTGGCAGCAAAACCAGTTGTTCCCCTGGATATTTCTTCCTCCTTGTGGACAGTGCCAACCTTCCAATGCACACTTTGTGGCATTTTCTTCTCTCCTGCTCTTTCCTACTACCAAAGGAAGCTCCATCAGGGTGGAAACCACTCCTGAAGTAGGCATCCCAACCCAGCAGGCTCCTTGCGGCCTCTCAGCCAAGCAGACACAAGTCACCTCAGCAGCAGCTTCCAAGCCTGGGGCCTGCTGCTGGCCTTGCAGCTTCTTGTGGAGACACAGCCAAGCCTTGTGCCTGCTGCTGCCCACTCATGGACTCAAGCAGAAGGGACAGGACAACCCATCTGGGGGCCTTCTTTCTGCCTGGGTCCTCCTGGCTCTGGAGGCAGAGGGGATCCCCCAGTCAGCATGCCAAGCAGGTGCCTTCTGCTGGCCTAGCAGGGCCACTGCCAGATGTCAGCCCAAAAGTGCAGCTCCCAGGGAGAAGTCAAGGCTGACCTGCCACCTCCAGACACAAGTGACCTCCCAGTCCCTTTCCGTGACACGTTCCTGCTGCTGCCCTATCAAGTGCAGAGACAGAAGTGACCTCACAGCCACATTCCTCCTGCTGGGGCAGGACATCCTGAAGTAGGGCTGACCTCTCTCTAGTCCTTTAGGGACTAGGGCTCACCATTGTAGGTTAGAGGATAAACAAAGTTTTAATGGGAATGTTTGGTGTTCTTCTGTGTCTGTCAGGTCTGTCGTAAGCGTATGGGCAAACCTTTTGTTTTAGGGTATTTTAAGGCCTGCCAAGAACTTCTCTAGGGCTAAATAGTGCATTTTAATGTTAGTGTTTAGGGTAGGGATTGGGGTAAGCAGGAGTGTAAAGGTAAGGGAAAGGTAAGGGAAAGGGGCTATGAGCTGTGTTTTGCTTCAGTGCATACTTTGAGTAGTGGATTCCTCTCAGAGAGGTGGAGTAGCATTTAGTAGCATTTAGTTTTAAGGATTAAACTTACTGGTTCAAATAAGGTGACGGCAATACATGACTGTTTTAAATCAGTGTTACTCTAGCATCTAGCATCTACAGTCTCTTGTCCAGGCTGCTTCTGACTGTGCCATGTTTTATTGGGATCAGCTTTCTGATGACATTTAACATCTCAGTGCATCTGTCTCACCTCTGTTGGCTACTCCATGCCTGAGAAGGAAGTAGCATTGTAGTCAGGAGGGAACAGGACACAAAGGTCTTTAGGAGCATCCTGCACAATGTGCCCATCAGCTTTGCACCTCCACAAAATCACGCTTCCTACCTACAAGTTTGGTTTCCCAAGTGGCTTCTATGGAGCCAGGGTTCCTTTTCCCAGGCCCTCTTACATGTTTCAGTTTTGGGTCTGCAGGGATGGGATAAGGAAAGCAATGCACAGATGGAACTGATCTTCTCAAGGGATGCAAGGAATAATAGGAAGGGATTCTACAGATACACTGCTCAGAAAAGAAAGGCCAAGGAGAGTGTACCCCTTCTGATGGATGAGAAGGGTGAACTGGTAATGACAGACATGGAAAAGGCTGAGGGACTCAACAACGTCTTTGCCTCAGTCTTCCCTGCCAGTCAGGCTTCCCAAGTTTTTCATTTCCCTGAATCATGGATGGAGGCTGGGGGTGCAAAGTCCCTCCCACTCTAAGTGAAGAGCAGGTTTGAGACAACCTGATGGAATTCAGGAAGTACAAGTGTATGGGGTCTGATGACTTGCATCCCAGGGTCCTGAGGGAACTGGCGGATGCAGTTGGAGAGCCTCTCTCCACCATATTTGAAAAGTCCTGGCAGTTGTGTGAAGTCCCTGGTTGGTGACTTGAAAAAGGGAAACATCACTCCCATTTTAAAAAAGGGTAGAAAGGATAACCCAAGGAACTACTGAATGGTGAGCCTCACCTCTGTGCCTCAAAAGATCATGGAAAAAATCCTCCTGGAGTACATGTAAAGGCACATGTAAGACAAAGTGGTGATTTGAGACAACCAGAATGGCTTCACCAAAGGGTAAATGGTGCCTGCCAATCTGGTGGCTTTCTACAATGGAGTGACCACATCATACGGCAACAAAAGAAGTCTGAGCGATGTCATCTACTTGGACTTCTGTAAGACCATTGACAGGGTCCCACATGACATCCTGGTCTCCAAATTAGAGAGATACAGATTTGATGGGTGCACCATTCAGTATACAAGGAGTTGTCTTGATGGTATCAACCATCAAGACAATGATGGTGGTAATCAGCTCTGTGTCCAGTTAGAGGCTGGTGATGAATGTTGTACCTCAGGGGTCTGTCCTGGGACTGGTGTTGTTTAATATCTTTATCAGTGACATAGATATTGGGGTGGAGTGCACCCTCAAGAAGTGTGCAGATGACACCAAGCTAAGTGGTGTAGTAGATGCAACAGAGGAAGGGATGCCATCCAAAAGGTTCTGGATAAGCCAGCAGTGTGTGCTTGTAACCCAGAAGGCCGGCTGCATCCTGGGCTGCTTCAACAGAGGAGTGGGCAGCAGGTGGAGGCAGGTGATTGTGCCCCTCTGCTCTGCCCTTGTGAGGTCCCACTTGGAGTCCTGTGTGCAGGTCTGGGGCTGCCTGCACAAGAAGGATGTGGGTCTGTTAGAACAGGTCCAGAGGAGGGCCACGAAGATGATTAAGGGGCTGGAGCACCTCTCCTACGAAGAAAGGCTGAGACTACAGTGCCACTGTCTACAGTCAGTACATCCTGACTACAATGCCACTTCGCTCTGAAGAACAGAGTTGCCTATAAAGGTGTGACATGTACTCGCTATATTATGGATGTCGTAAGAAAGCTGATCCCAATAAGATATGGGGAATCACAGAATCACAGAATTTCTAGGTTGGAAGAGACCTCAAGATCATCGAGTCCAACCTCTAACCTAACACTAACAGTCCCCACTAAACCATGTCCCTAAGCTCTACGTCTAAACGTCTTTTAAAGACTTCCAGGAATGGTGGCTCCACCACCTCCCTGGGCAGCCTGTTCCAGTGCCTAACAACCCTTTCAGTAAAGAAGTTCTTCCTAACATCTAACCTAAAACTCCCCTGGCACAACTTTAGCCCGTTCCCCCTCGTCCTGTCACCAGGCACGTGGGAGAACAGGCCAACCCCCACCTCGCTACAGCCTCCTTTAAGGTAGCTGTAGAGAGCAATAAGGTCACCCCTGAGCCTCCTTTTCTCCAGGCTGAAGAACTCTTCCAGACTCTTCTCATCCTAAGCCAAAACATAGCATTCTACCAGCTACTAGGAAGAAAACTAACTCTGTTCTAACTGAAACCAGGACAGCCAACTACCAGACATCGTAATGAATACTATGAGCAGGACTAGAGGAGTCCTGCTTCCAGCCAGGGGGAGGTGGGGAAGAAAGGGATAATCGGGTTTACTGGACTGGGTATATTTAATGACCTGCTGCATCACACCCACAAATGTGTCAGGCTCCACTGGACATTGGTGCACAGTGTATCCTAATGCCATCAAGCTAGAAAGAGGCCCAACCCACCTGTATATCTGGAGTGACAGGGGGAACCCAACAGTTAACTGTACTGGAGGCTGAAGTGAGTCTAACAGGGAAGGAATGGCAAAAGCACCCCACTGGGACTGGACCTATGTGCATCCTCAGCAAAGACTACCGCAGGAGAGGGAACTTCAAAGTTCCAAGAGGGCACCACTGGTGGGGCTTTGGCAGAGCTGTCTTGGAGACAAAGGACATGAACCAGTTGTCTACCTTGCTTGGCCTTCCACAGAACCCTTCTGTTGTGGGTTTGCTGAGGGTTGAAGAACAGCAGGTGCCAATGGCTACCATGCTGGTGCACCTGAGGCAGCGTCGCGCTGACCGAGACTCCCTGATTGCCATCCATGAGCTTCGTTCATTGACTGGAGAGCCAAGGTGTAGATGCAGAGCTTGGGAGCGTGCTTTTGTGATGGACTTGTCAGCACTAAGGTAAAGTTGCTTGACCTGGGTTACACGTCCCAGAGTAGTGTCAGGCACAATGCAATTCTTTTTGCCTTCTGCATCTATAGCACAGGAAGTGGGACTTTGCCCTACTCTATTGACTGGACAGGTCCTTTCACATTACTCAATTTAGGTTTCCGTGTCTGGAAGAGAAAAATTTCCCCAAAGAGGCTGAGCTCATGGGTACAGCTACAGCCACTTGAAGAATTTTTTTTTTTTTTTTTACTTTTCATCCTGAGTTTTCCACAGAAGACCCAAGAGAGGCCATGGATGTCCAGTTGTCTACTACAATTCATTTAGAATTTCTCAGGATCCAGCGGTCATTTCAACTTTATTTTTTATTTATTTATTTATTTATTTATTTATTTATTTTATTTTATTTTATTTTATTTTATTTTATTTTATTTTATTTTATTTTATTTTATTTTATTTTATTTTATTTTATTTTATTTTATTTTATTTTATTTTATTTTATTTTATTTTATTTTATTTATTTATTTATTTTTTTTATTTTGTTTCATTTTTTCTCTGACTTATCTTAGAAAGGGTATCACATGCTGGGCTGGGCTGCAGTTACAGGGACAAAGACCACTGCGGGCAGTGGAAGTGTCAGACCTCCAGACTCTGCTTTTCCTCCCTATGGAGGTCTCCAATGAAGTCACACTGGATCAATAGCAAGAGAAGAATGACAGTCAAAACTGAAATGCAGCAAAAATCAGACTTTAAAACAAGAAAATATTTTTTATTAGCTGCTTTTTGAAATCTTCTTTGACTACATCATGCAAGCTCTGCAATTAGCTACACAAGGCGTGAAGGCTTGAAGAATACTATGGAAGAGATGTAAGGAATTTCTGCATTTTAATGAGTTCCATGGTGTATTGTGGTGCTGAGTCTATGAAGCTCAGGTACTGAGAGGAGAATGATGCAACTGCTAGAGAAAGTAAAGTCAGAAGGATAAGTTGAGGTGACTTGGAAAATTAATGGGCCCCACTGAGGGCTATTACTAACAAAGCCTCCCCAGGGACTTGTTAGGGCAGATAACTGGAGGCCATGGTTACAGACAGACAAAGCACTGCACTGAGAAAAGTCTTGGTTAGTTTTGGTGAAGAAGAAGAGCCAAGGCCCGACCCTAGCCACAGGAAAGGGAGATCCTGCACCCCCACGTCTGGCTCAAGGCTCTTCTTGGGGTCTGTGGGATGTGGTGGGTAGTGTGATGCTACTAGAAGAACTTCATTAAGACACCTCCACAGTCCTGCACTGTGCGGCAAGGAAGCAATGCCAACACTCAGCATGCCAAGCAGGTGCCTTCTGCTTGACTATCAGGGCCACTGCCAGAAGTCAGCCCAAAAGTGCTGATCCCAGGTCTATGTAAAGGGTGACCTGCCACCTCCAGACACAAGTGACCTCACAGTCCCTTTCCATGACACGTTCCTGCTGCTGCCCTATCACATGCAGAGACAGAAGTGACCTCACAGTCACGGCCACAGTCACATTCCTGCTGCTGGGGCAGGAGATGTTGAGGCAGAGCTGAGCTCCTCAGAGCATTCCCACCCATCTCCTCCTTGTGGCCTACAAGCTGATCAGATCAGGGTGAGCAAGAGAGTAAAGGTAAGGGAAAGGGGCTGTGGGCTGAGTTTTGGCTTCAAGGGATACTTTGAGGTCAGGCTTAAGAGTACTGGATTCCTGTCAGGGTGTGGAATAGCATTTACATTTGCAGATTAATGTCACTAGTTAAAATAGGGGAAGGGCTTTACATGACTGTTTTAAGTCAGTGTTACAGCAGAATCAACATTGCCTGAATGTTCTAACCTCACAGAAATCATTAATGTCTGCTGGCCAAACTCTTTTTCCCTCCCCCAAATCTCACATCTCTCCTGGCCAGGCTTTTCCTGACCTCCCCATATCAGTCATCTTCATAGAGACAGCTTTCTGATGGCTTTCATGATCTCAGAGTATCTGTCTCATATCTGTTGGCTACTCCTTTCTTGAGACTGACGTGGCACCTAAGTCAGGATGGAAAATAACCCAAAGCTGTAGGTGAACCCTGCACAATGTGTCCTGCAGCTCTTATACCACCCCAAAATTTTGTTTTCCCCCCTCCAGCTTCTGGATACGGAATGCCTTCTGTGCACCCAGGCTACCTTTTTCCAAACCCTCATGCATGGTTCAGTTTGCACCAAGCGTCTTGGAGGCAGTGGCCCCCTCTGTGTAGAAAAATGAAAGCAGTCCTAAAGGATGGCTTCAGGCAAAAGCTGACACCTCTGACATGACAACCCCCATCCAAGACCTCTTCCTCTATGGGGCCTACCAGGTACTTAGAAAGATCCGATCTCAGAAACTACATGCACAGCAAGTGCCTTCTGCTGCCCTACCATGGACACTGGCAGATGTGAGCCTAAAGGCACAGATCCCAGCCAGGAGTCAAGGGTGACCTGTCAGCTACTTCAGAAAGAGCTCAACTCACAGGCTATTTAACAGCCAGTTGCTTCCTGCTGGACTTAGTGTTTCTGAGGCACCACTGAGCTTATAATACCACACCTACAAAACACCCCCTGTTTGGGCCAGGACCTGCCCAGGTCGAAGTGATCTGGTTGTGATCCTCCAAGCTCATGGCACACCTACTGGGCTCCCAGCCTCTCTGACACACAGGAGCCAGTTCCGTGCCAGTCCTGGGAGGTGCTAGAGCAGGAGGGACCTTGCAGGCAATGTTCCAGCCCTGTGCCTGTTGGCGGTCTCTCAGCTCCTAGTGCACAGTGAAGATCACACTCACATCCAGAAGCCTGAAGCAGACCTAGAAGATGCTCAGGGGAAGCACCCTCTAAGCCCCAGCCCCAGCCCCAGCTGGCGGTGCTGCTCTGCAGAGCGAGGGGGCTGTGGTGCCCGGGGCATGGGGGCACTCTGCAGGGCTGTGCTGGACAAGCTGGGAGGCAGACCCAGCTCATGGGGTCACTGCCATTTGCCCCAGGGCTGCAAGGAATCACTCACCTGGCTCCTTTGCTGGGGCTGCTGCGTGCCCTGGGGCTGCAGAGCTCTCCTCTGCCTGCTCACACCAGACTGAGCACTTGAGGTCTGGTCAGGCCACATGGGACATAACATGGTTCTCAGCAGTATATATTGGGGTCATCGTTCCAAGGCAAGGTATCAGTTTCTCAGAGACTGGCAGCACAGTGGGCTGCCTGTGGGAATTGACGAGTTACTAAATATTCCTCATGTTTGGGGTTGGANGTTTTCTATGATACTGCCATCACGGTCTGTGAGAAGCCCAAATACAGCCCTCCTCAGAGATCTTAATGAAGCCCTTTCCTAAACCACCATCCTCCCAGTCAGTCCTCAGGTTGCCTAGAGGTGGTACGGGAAGGGTGAGAGAGGTTCTAGTGGATCTGTAGATGTCATCATAATAAGACCTATCTCAAAGACCTTGGAAAGAACAGATGGATCAAAGACATTCCTCAGAACTTGGAAATGACAGATGTCAAACTCATCTGCTAATAGGAAGGCAAGCAGAAGGATGATAAAGCCTAATCAAGGAATAAAATGCCAACCTTAACCTTAACCCCCAAACCAGACCTAAACTGAAGTCCTCGAAGCTTGCCGTTATCCTAAACCTTGAGCAGGATCCTTAAGCAGAACACCAATCCCTCCCTCGATGGTTTGCCATTCCTTTAACCCTGGAATGTGACCTCTAATCCCTAAACATTAACCTGATCATCTAACCCCCAAAGCCCTCCACCATGCACACAGCACATCTCATCTTCAACCCCACTCCTACCCCTAACGTCAGCTGTTTGTCCCCTTGGGGCAGGGCAGGGACTGTGAGGTCCTGCAGCAGTCGCATGGCATTGGAAGAGGCATGTGAGGTGACAGGTATGTGATCAGATCAGAGGCCACAAGGAGGAGCTGGCTGGGAATGCTGGGATGAGGTCAGGTGTGCCTCAGGATGTGCTGGGCCTGCAGGAGGCACATGGCTGGGAAGAAGGCTGGGAGGTCACTTCTGTCTCTGGAGGTGACAGACCAGCAGCAGGAATGTGGCACAGATAGGGACCATAATGGCCAGAAGCGTGCACATGGCATTGAAGATGACAGTGAGGCACCTTCTGTTCTGGTCAGGTGAAGACCACAGGAAGGCTGATGGCATGGGAGTCATGCTTGAGGTAGAGCTAGTGAAACCATAGAATCATAGAACGGCTCCTATTGCAAGGGACCTTAAAGGTCATCTAGTTTGAACCTCCCAGCCATTACCAGGGATGTCATTAGCAGGGATGCCCCCCATGAGATAGGTTGCCCAGGGCCTCATCTAACCTGCTCTTGATCAACTCCAGGGATGGGGCACCTCTAAGGTCTCTTTGGCAACCTGTTCCAGTACCTCACTAACCACCAACTGAAGAATTTTTCTCCTAACCTCTAATCTAAATCTCCTCTCTTTTAGCTTAAAACCATTCTCCCTTGTCTTCTCATTATCTGATTGGACAAAGAGTCAATCTCCATCTTTTTTATAAGCCCCCTTTAAGTACTGAAATGCTGCAAAGAGGTCACCCTGGAGCCTTCTATTCTCCAGGCTGAACAGCCCCAGCTCTCTTAGCCTTTCTTCATAGGAGATGTGCTCCAGCCCCTTGATCGTCTTTGTGGCCCTCCTCT
>JADZGK010000445.1:53763-88431 GCA_018104995.1 Cairina moschata | reverse complement strand
GTGTCACCTTCACATTGCCTTTGTCTCCTTGTCCTCACTGCCTCCAGGGTTGTGCTCTAACGAGCTCCAAGGGAGGCTGTGTCAGTGCTGGCCCTCAGGGGGACACTGCAGGAAACTTGCCTCTGACTTGGACTTCTGCAGAGATGTCTTCAATGGTCTCTGAGTGCCTGAGGTTCGTGGGCTCATCAGCCAAGCCCCCAGAGGGGTGATTGCAGTGCCTTGGGCTGGTGCTGTGCTGCTGAGCTGGGCCGGGCTCGTGGGACAGAGAGAGCTCGTGGCAAGAGGGCCCTGGTGCAGAGAGACAGCTGTGCCCAGGAGCAGCTCCTCTGCACAGCGCAGCAGGAAAGAGACACAGAGGCATGGACACAGAGAGAAGAAAAGGAGAGAGTGGCTGAAGGCATTTGGCAGTGGGACGATGCTGAGAGCTGCCTGCAGAAGAAACCTGCACAGCCCTTGACAAGGTAAGGGTCTGGCTGCAGGGCCATGCAGCTGCAGGTCGTGAAAGGGTCTCCTGCTGGGCCTTGTTTCTGGGAGGGCAGTGGGCAATGCAGTAGGCTTTGAGAGTCTTTGAGGTTCTGCTGCAAAAAGACGGGCTTCAGGTGGAGGTGCTCTTAGGCTTGTAATAAGTTTTAGTTTAAGTAGTCTGTTCTAACTTTGCTCTGCCTTCTCCTCGTCAACAGACAAGCATTTTCTAGGTCAGAGAATGATGAACAGTAGCTCTGTGAGCGAGTTTCTCCTGCAGGCATTCGCAGATACGCACAAGCTGCAGCTCCTGCACTTCGCGCTCTTCCTGGGCATCTACCTGGCTGCCCTCCTGGGCAACGGCCTCATCCTCACAGCCATAGCCTGCCACCACCGCCTCCACACCCCCATGTACTTCTTCCTGCTCAACTTCGCCCTCCTCGACCTGGGCTGCATCTCCACCACTCTGCCCAAAGCCATGGCCAATGCCCTCTGGGACACCAGGGCCATCTCCTATCAAGGATGTGCTGCCCAACTCTTTCTGTTTGTCTTCTTGGTTGTATCAGAATTTTATCTTCTCACCGTCATGGCGTATGACCGCCACGTTGCCATCTGCAAGCCCCTGCACTACGGGAGCCTCGTGAGCAGCAGAGCTTGTGCCCAGATGGCAGCAGCTGCCTGGGGCAGTGGCTTTCTCATTGCTGTCCTGCACACGGCCAACACATTTTCCCTGCCCCTCTGCCAAGGCAATGCTGTGGACCAGTTCTTCTGTGAAATCCCCCACATCCTCAAGCTCTCCTGCTCACATGCCTATTTCAGAGAAGTTTGGGCACTTGTGTTTAGTCTTTCTTTAGCATTTGGTTGTTTTGTTTTCATTGTGGTGTCCTATGTGCAGATCTTCAGGGCAGTGCTGAGGATGCCCTCTGAGCAGGGCCGGCACAAAGCCTTTTCCACGTGCCTCCCTCACCTGGCTGTGGTTTCCCTGTTTGTCAGCACTGCCATGTTTGCCTACCTGAAGCCTGCTTCCATCTCTTCCCCATCTCTGGACTTGGTGGTGTCACTTCTCTATTCGGTGGTACCTCCAGCAGTGAACCCCCTCACCTACAGCATGAGGAACCAGGAGCTCAAGGATGCAGTGAGGAAACTGTTTCTATATGTGCTTCTTAAGCATCAGTGTTGTTAACATTATTGTGGTTTGTATCATGTCATTTTTATACTTACTATTATTATCATAGTGTAATAATAATAATAATCCTCTAAACACTGCCGTTCTATTTGAGAAACTGACATGAGAGATTTTCATTTCATTTTTCATTTGTATTATTTTCATAACTTTTGATATTGGTTTAATTTATTAAGTAATTATTTACTTTGACTACATGTTCAATTCAACCTATTGAACTAGGCTTCCTCTGTAGGTAAAGACAATAAAGAAGACACCATAAGTTCAATGGTCTCAGTATCCCTCTCTTCCCATCTTCTCTGGAGATGGGGGAGCAGCCCCAGTACACAGGAGGGGCTCAGGGCCAAGAGCCCAGCTGCCACATGCAGGAGCAGCCCCGGTGACCCTCGGAGCTTCCCCTCACTGCCCTCTGCGCTCTGCCTCTCTGCTGCCTTCGGATCGGGGATGCTGCTTCTCTGGAGCCAGGGCAGCTCCTGAGAACAACTGGTCTTGGACTCATCTGCATGTCACTGCCCCCCTGCAGTGGGGCTCATGGCCACTACCAGCCTGGAGAGGAATCTGGAGCTGCCAGGAGATGTCAGGGGAGCTGCAGAGAGAACATGCAACACTGAGTTCACAGATCACACACAGATCACACAGAATTTTCTAGGTTGGAAGAGACCTCAAGATCATCGAGTCCAACCTCTGACCTAACACAAACAGTCCCCACTAAACCATATCCCTAAGCTCTACATCTAAACGTCTTTTAAAGACTTCCAGGGATGGTGACTCCACCACTTCCCTTGTCAGCCGTTTCAATTCTAACAACCCTTTCGGTAAAGAAGTTCTTCCTAACATCCAACCTAAAACTCCCCTGGTGCAACTTTAGCCCATTCCCCCTCATCCTGTCACCAGGCACGTGGGAGAACAGACCAACCCCCCACCTCTCTACAGCCTCCTTTGAGGTACCTGTAGAGAGCAATAAGGTCGCCCCTGAGCCTCCTTTTCTCCAGGCTGAACAAGCCCAGCTCCCTCAGCCGCTCCAGATCATCGATAAAGATACTAAAGAGGACTGGCCCCAGCACCGAGCCCTGGGGAATGCCGCTAGTGACTGGCCTCCAGCTGGATTTGACTCCATTCACCACGAGTCTTTGGGCCCGGCCATCCAGCCAGTTTCTAACCCAACGAAGCGTACACCAGTCCAAGCCACAAGCAGCCAATTTCTCAAGGAGAATGCTGTGGGAAACGGTGTCAAAAGCCTTACCGAAGTCAAGGTAGACCACATCCACAGCCTTTCCCTCATCCACCCAGCACGTCACTTTGTCATAGAAGGAGATCAGGTTCGTCAAGCAGGACCTGCCTTTCATAAACCCATGCTGACTGGGCCTGATCGCATGCTTGCCCTGCAAATGCTGCGTGATGACTCTCAAGAGAATCTGCTCCATGAGCTTCCCTGGCACTGGAGTCAAACTAACAGGCGGATACTTTCCCAGGTTCCTGACACATGCTTGAAACAGTCCCCACACTGGGCTGACTCAGGAAGAGCCCTAAACCCACTGGAGGGACAGGATCTCCCTTCCCAGGGGCTGGGGTCAGGGCCCGACTGTTGGACTTCATGGGACACATCAAGGTTTCCTCAGAATCAGGACCACCTTTCCTGGGCCTTGGTCTCCCCGTCATCACTGCCTGCACTTTTCTGCTCTAACAAGTCCATGGGGAGGCCTTGATAATAATGTCCCTCAGTGGGACCATTAGCACTGTGAGGCTTTGGAGTTTGCATCAGACTTGGACTACTTGAGAAGCTGCTTCAGCCACCCAGATAAAGCTCCTCTGCCAGGTACTGCAGGGCTTGGGGCACTGCCTGCAGCTGGCATGGGGAGAGGAGAGAAGGGGGAGAGAGGTTCAGGGCAGTCTGAGGCGGGGGGAAGGGGCTGTGGTGCAGAGCAGGGTCCCTGCTGTGCCCCAGGGGCTGTGTGCTGGGGCAGGGCCTCTGCCGCCTGCCAGGCTCAGCACTCAGCCTGCCCGGGGAGCCCAGGGGCTGCGGGGAGAAGCTGTGGGTGGAAGGAGCCCCTCCAGCAGGGCAGGGCACGGCAGGGCAGGGTCCTGCTGCTGCCCAGAGCCTGCTGCCTGGGGCAGGCTGCTCACAGCCCCACACCTCCCCAGGGCACTGCACAGCAAAACTGCAAGGCAAGACCTACCTGAAGGCAGTGCACTTTTCTCTGCTTTCATTTTCCCACCTGTGTGGTGATTCAGGGGGATAGGAATGGAGTAGTAGTACTAAAGACTAAGGCTCCTTTATCATTGCTCTAGATATAAGGCACATCACACACCTCAGTGTACAGACAGAACCAACATTACCTTTGTTTTTCTTAGGGAATTATTTGACCTTCTCATGACCTGCAAATGGGGAGATGTCCCTGGCCAGCAGACTTCTCAGATCACTCCAGGTTCCCTTCTAAGTGTTGCTGCAGACGAGGACTGACTGCTTAGGAGTGCACAAAAGAGCCCCACGCTTGTTGTGGCACCCTCAGAGCAACAACTAGACATAAGCTAAGGAGCTGCAGAAAGCTCTTCCTGAAAAGAAAGCGGCACAGATTATTGTGTGGTAAGGTGTTCTATGAGACTTGCAGTGGGTTTTGGTCAGAGAAGTAACTACATTTTACGCTGTCATTTTTTTCTTTTGGACAGGCTCCCTTGCTCAGAGGCGATAAATGTATAATGGCAGCTCCATCACCGAGTTCCTCCTCCTGGCATTCACAGACACGCGCGAGCTGCAGCTCCTGCACTTCGCGCTCTTCCTGGGCATCTACCTGGCTGCCCTCCTGGGCAACGGCCTCATCCTCAGCGCCGTAGCCTGCCACCACCGCCTCCACACCCCCATGTACTTCTTCCTCCTCCTCAACCTCGCCCTTCTCGACCTTGGCCTCATCTCCACCACTCTCCCCAAAGCCATGGTAAATTTCCTCTGGAACATGAGGACCATTTCCTATGCAGGATGTGCTGCACAGGTCTTTCTGTTAGTCTTTTTGTTTTCAGCAGAATTTTCCCTTCTCACCGTCATGGCCTACGAGCGCTACGTCGCCATCTGCAAGCCCCTGCACTACGGGAGCCTCCTGGGCAGCAGAGCTTGTGCCACCATGGCAGCAGCTGCTTGGGGCAGTGGCTTTCTCCATGCTGTACTGCACACTGCCAATGTATTTTCTTTACCTCTCAGCCATGGCAATGCCCTGGACCAATTTTTCTGTCAGATCCCCCAGATCATCAGGCTCTCCTGCTCAGAATCTTACCTATGGGAAATTCGAATTACTATGGCTAGTTTTTTGCTACTGAGTTGGTGTTTTATTTTGATTGTTCTGTCCTATGTGCAGACTTCAGGGTTGTGCTGAGGATGCCCTCACAGCAGGGACGACACAAAGCCTTTTCCACATGCATCCCTCACTTGACTGTGGTCTCTCTGAATTTCAGCACAGCCATGTTTTCCCACCTGAAGTCCCCCTTCATCTCATTCCATACCCTGGACCTTGTAGTGACAGTTCTGTACTTGCTGGTGCCTCCAGCAGTGAACCCCCTCATCTACAGCATGAGGAACCAGGAACTTAAGAATGCTGTGTGGAAACTGAAAACTGTATTTCATAAGCAATAAGCTGCCTGCCCTGTTCTGCAAATCACTCTTAAAGGTATGCGTTATAAACAAAGCCTGTCTTATGTTCTTGTGCTGATTATTTTCCCCCAGTTTTATTACAAAAGATGTCCAGAAAGAAATATAATTCTGCATTTTATTGTGCCTTTTATCCAGTTAAAGTTGTTTTTCTTTTCTTTTCTTTTTTTTTTTTTTTTGCTGCTCCTGTGGTTTGGTTCCAGTGCTGCTGTGGGTGTGGGGCTGTGCTGGGACTGCAGGCAGGGACAGGCAGTGGGCACTGCAGTGACACACCTGGCCTACAGAGAATCATCTCTCTCCTAAAAGGGCTGTGCCTGAAGGCTCAGTTCTGCGTTCAGAGCTGCTTTCAGATCCGAACGTGCCCAAGGAAGAGAGTCCAAAGAGGCTCCTCACTCGGCCAGGCTGGGCACTTCTGAGCACCCCATGGCCATAGTTGTGGGAGGCGGTCCGTGACAGGGCCCCACCAACTGGCTCTGCCCCACAGCCTCTCCAGCACGGCCCTGCATAGTGCCCCATGCCCCGGGCACCACAGCCCCCTGGTTCTGCAGAGCAGCACCGCCAGCTGGGGCTGTGGGGAGCATGGCCAGGGGCTGCAGCAGTGGCCAGCCAGGCCAGCACAGACGGGCTCACCTGGGAGAGGCTCCCTGGGAGATGGGGTGGCTCAGGAGAAGAGCAGGGCCTGTCCATATACAGGGGAGACACGGGAACAGAAAACATTTGCTGCTGCCAGCAGGCACACGGTATGCACAGGAACACGAGTGAGCACAAAGGCCATCAGCTATCCCTAGGGGTGTCATGAAAGCCAATGGGGCAGAAAGTGTCCCAAGGTCCCTTCATGCTGAGAGAAACACCCACGGGGCATCTGCCTGAACAGCACAGAGCAGTCCAGTTGGAAGGCACCTTCAGACACTGTCTAGTTCAAAGTGCAAGACCTGAATGCAGCTCTGGGATTTGCTTCCTTGAAACTCTGAGGCCTCTGTGTACCATGTCCTGCCCTGTCTCTGCTGTCCTGCAGGGCAGGGAACAGGGTGGTGACAGCAAAGGGATTCCTTTGGCTGTGGAAGACACAAGGAGTCAAGGGAGAGGACAGGGGAAGGCAGCAAAGGCAGCATGAGCGGTGTTTTTGGTGCATGGCCATGTTTGTGCCAGGAGCCAAAGTGGGCAGCAGCTGGCAGAAGGCGAGGGGAGGCCGGGAAGCGCCTCCCCAGGCCGCTCCTGCCAGTAGAGACAAGACCACGGCTGAGGGGAAGGGACGAGGCTGGAAGGGCGGTGATGAGGTCCCTGCTGCTGCGTGGCCTGGCTGTCCCGCAGGAAATGTGCTGGCCAGCAGGCCTTGTGAGGTCACCCAGCGCCTCACAGAGCACCCCAAGGCAGCAGGGATGGCACTGGAGAGGCAGGTGGCAGAGTCCAGCCAGAGGCTGACTGGGGGTCCCCTCTGCTGCAGCCACCTGACGGAGCATGGCAGGAGGAGGGCAGGCAGGGCTTGTGGCAACCACACTCACGGTTGCCTTGCCATAGGCTGCTGCAGAGCTCAGGGCATGGCTCCACAGCCCCAGCCCCTCATAAGGCACCGCAGCTGCTGGGACAAAAGCTACTCAGCATCCTCAGCAGCCCCAGGTCCAGGGTCAGCCACGGCACCAGGAAATGGAGGTCTGTGAGATGCCGGCACCCCTGCTGCCAGGTCCAACAGAGCCTTAGCACCGAGCACCTGTGCCCCTCTGGGCCAGCCCCTCTGCCCAGGCCAGAGCAAGAGGTACTCAGTACTTGAGGGGTGGCCTCACCAGAGACGAGTACAGGGGGACTGTACTCTGTACTTCACCTGGTCCTTCTGGTTACACTGCTGCTGAAAATAGCCGGAATGCCATTGGCCTTCTTGGCCACCTGGGCACACTGCCGGCTCATGTTCAGGTAAGTGTTGACCAACAACCCTAGATCCCTTCCCTCTGCGCAGACTGTAGTGCTGCATGGGGTTGTTGTAGCCGAATTGCAGGACCCAGCATTTAGCCATGTTGAACCTCAACCCCTTGTTCCTCTGCCCATCGATCCAACCTGTCCAGGTCATTCTGCAGGACCTTCCTCCCCTCTGTCGGATCAACATTTTCCCCCAGCTTGGTGTCATCTGCAAACTTACTGAGGGTGCACTCAATTCCCTTGTCCAAGTCATCAATAAAGATATTAAAGATGCTCCCTAATACTGATCTCTGGGGAACACCACTGATGACTGGTCGCCAGCTGGATTTCACTCCGTTCACAACTGCTCTCTGGGCCTGGCCATCCAGCCAGGTTTTAACCCAGAAAAACATGTACCTGTCCAAGCCATGGGCCTCCAGCTTCTCCAGGAGAATCCTGTGAGAGACCATGTCAAAGGCCTTGATGAAGTCTAGGTAGACTATGTTAATAGCCTTTCCTTCATCCACCAGGAGGGTCACCCAGTCATAGAAGGAGATGAGGTTGGTCAGGCAGCACTTGACTTTCATGAACCCATGCTGACTGGGCTTGATCCCCATGTTGTCCTGCATATGCTATGATTGCATTCAAGACGACCTGTTCCATCACCTCGGTGTTCCAGCACCGAGGCTATAATTCCACAGTTCCTCCTTACAACACTTCCTATAAATGGACATCACATTAGCAAGTCTTCAGTGATCCAGGACCTCTCCGCATGACCATGACCACTGTTAGATGATGGAAAGCGACCCAGCAATCACATCTGCCAACTCGCTCAGCACCCTAAGGTGCATCCCATCAGGGTCCATAGATTGCCTAAAAAACTTCTAACCCAATCCTCTTCAAAGCTCTTCCTCCCTCCAGGTTTTCTCTCTTGCTTCCAGGCTCGGTAGTGCATGGGGGTTAGGCTTAACAGTGAAGACTGAGGCAAAGAAGACATTCAGTAATTCCGCCTTCTCTGTATCCACCATCACCAAGGCACCTACCTCATTTAGCAGCAGTACACACACATTTTTCTGTCTTCCTATTGCTGCTGATGTCTTTGAAAAAGCCCTTCTTTTTGTCCTTGATGTCTCTTGCCAAATTTAATTCTAACCATCTTCATCACCCTCCTCTGGGCACTCTCCAACAGTTTAATGTCCTTCTTGTACTGTGGTGCCCAGAACTGCACACAGTACTCGAGGCGAGACTGCACCAGTGCAGAGTAGAGTGGGACAAGCATTTCCCTTGACTGACTAGCGATGCTGTGCTTGATGCACCCCAGGATATGGTTGGCCTTTCTGGCTGCCAGGGCACACTGCTGGCTCATATTCAACTTGCTGTCAACCACAACCCCCAGATCCCTCTCTGTGGGGCTGCTCTCCAGTGTCTTGTTGCCCAGTCTGTACATATAGCCAGGGTTGCCCTGTCTGAGGTGCAGGACCCGGCAGTTGCTCTTATTAAACTTCTTGTGGTTGGTGATTGCCCAGCTCTCCAATCTGTCCAGATCTCTCTGTAAGACCTTTCCACCCTCAACAGAGTCCACAACTCCTCCAAGTTTAGTGTCATTGGCAAATTTGCTCCAAACACCTTCTAGTCCTACATCCAAATCGTTTTTAAGAACATTGAAGAGGACTGGCCCTAAAATGGAGCCTTTGGGGACCCCACTAGTGACCATCCACCAGCCAGATGTGGCCCCATTAACGACAACCCTTTGAGCCAAGCCTGTCTGCCAATTGCTCACCCATCGTATGATGTTTTTGTTAAGTCATATGCTGGACATTTTGTCCAGTAGGGTCCTATGGGAAACTGTGTCAAAAGCCTTGCTGAAGCACAAAAAGATCACATCAGCTGTTTCCCTTGATCGACTAGATGGGTGATCTTATCATAAAAGGAAATCAAATTTGTCAAACAGGACCTACCCCTCAGGAACCCATGTTGGCTGGGACCAATGACTGCATTGTCCCCCAGGTGTGCTTCAGTAACTCCCAGGATAACCCTCTCCATAATTTTACCAGGCACTGATGTGAGACTGACAGGCTTGTTGTTGCCAGGGTCTTCTTCCTTGCCCTTCTTGAATACCGGGACAACATTTGCCAGCTTCCAGTCTACTGGGACCTCTCCAGGTTCCCAAGATTGTTGAAAAATAATCGAGAGAGGTCCCATGATGACTTCAGTCAGTTCTTTAAGCACCCTAGGATGGATCTCATCTGGACCCATGGACTTGTATGGATCCAGGTGGTGTAGCAAATCCTGCACACATCCGGGGTCGCTTGGGCGTTTGTCATTCCCACTGTCATGGTCCTCCAGCTCAGGGCACCCAGGGTCCCAAAGCCCATCATCAGCACCGAAGACAGAGGTGAAGAAAGCATTAAACGTCTCTGCTTTGCCTGTGTCCTAGTCTGTGAGGAGACCTTCCCCGTCAAATAGCGGACCTATGTTTTCTTTGGTTCTCCTTTTTCTGTTCACATACCTAAATAAAACCTTTTTTTATTACCTCCCACAGACATGGCCAGCTTCAACTCTCGTTGGGCTTTGGTCACACGAATCTTCTCCCTACAAACGTGAACAGTATCCCTGGATTCTTTCCACATTGCGTGACTCCATACATTTTGCATGGCATGCGTTTCCAGCAGTCATACAATTTCTTTTCTTGCCTAAACTCCAGAAGAAGATCCCTGATCAGGCTTTCTGTGCCGCCAGCTTGACTTCCGATATTTTGGAATTGCCTGATCTTGTGCTTTTAGGAGGCGGTGCTTAAAGATTGACCAGCACTGATGGATGCCAATACCTTCAAAAGCAGCTTCCAGGAGACCTTGCTGACTAGTTCCCTGAGCAGCCTGAAGTCTGCTTTCCCCATATCCAGGGCTGAAGTTTTGGTGGCAGTTTTCCTCCTGTCACCAAAAAATGTTTAAACTCAACTGCTTCATGGTCACTATGACTAAGATGGCCGCCAATTGCCACGTCTCCCACAAGATCCTCTCTGTTTTCTAGCAACAGATCAAGGAGGGCAGCTTTCCTGGTTGGCTCCCTTAGCACCTGCACCAAGAAGTTATCATCGAGGTGCTTTAAGAACCTTCTGGACCTGCTCGTGTCGGCTGTGTAATATACCCAATTAACTTCTGGCAAGTTGAATTCCCCCATAAGGACAAGGGTAGTTGATCTCAAGGTATGTCTTAGTTCCTCAAAGAATAATTCATCGGTGTCATCATCCTGGTTGGGTGGTCTGTAATAGACTGCCACGATGACATCCCCTTCATTTGTTCATGTATTTCCATAGCTGTGTGGTGCTGAGCTGCCCGCCAGGTTAAAGTACATCATGTTTGACAACCATACTCTAACAGTACAAATACCATTTCTAAAAGTCATCTCCCCTGTGTTCAGAGAAGGCCAGTCGGTGATGAATTCCGTCTGATTCAAACAGCACACCCCAGCAGAGACGCTGCTGCCTTGGGGAGCTGTCAGCCCTGAGGCCTTGGGGACACCTCGAGGGAGCCCAAGGGCACAGAGCAAGCGATGCCATGGCCGGGTGCTGTGCTGCTGAGCTGGGCCGGGCTCCTGGGCCCAAGGGGAGCTCCTGGCAAGCACTGAAGAGAGACAGCTGTGCCCAGGAGCAGCTCCTCTGCACAGCGCAGCAGGGCTGGGGGCTCTGACCGCAGCTGGCACACAGAGAGGAGAGAAGGAGAGAGGGCTTGGAGGCACTGAGGAGCGCAACAGAGGGCAGCGTGTGGCAGGACACATCTGCAGGCTCCTGACGCCGTGAGGCTCTGGCAGCAGGGCACTGCAGATGGGGTTGCCAGAGGGGTCTTCTACAGCTGGCACATCCGATGGCTGATAACATCTGTCAGGGTGGGTCTCTCTGTTTTTCCAGAAAGAAGATGCTTTAGAGAATGGCATTTATGATTGCATATTTCAAAAGGAAGACCAAGGCAGGGGCTACCTGAAAGGCAAGACATTTTCTGTAGCCTGTGCTTGCAGATACCTGTGGTAGAGTGGAGGCAGGTTTCATGGTAATGGATTGTCAGATTTGTACTGGAGACTGAGACTCCAAGACAAGTGCAGTGAGAGATCAGTTTGTCAGCAATGAAGTTTATAAAGTCCCTTCCCACACCTCAGCCCAGAAACTGCACCAACATCATTTTGTGGTCCTCTCAGGTTTTATCCTAGCTGATCTTTACAAGCTGTAAAGCCCCCAATGCCCAGTGCTGGGAGACATCCCTGTCTTTGGGAGGTCTCTGCTGGCCTGAAGTGAGCACAGATCATTTGCAAAGAACAGGAGCTGCCTCCTCTGCAGGCAGAGCTGCAGCACAGGAGGGTCTGCTGAGTGTCCGTCTGTCCCTCCCTGGCCTTGCCTCCCCTGGCAGCAGCACGCTGGCATTCCTGCTGGCTTCTCCAGCTGGCCGTGCTGCTGCTGGTCTTGTTCCCAGGCTGGCTGGGGATGGGGGTTTCACATGCCCATGGAGTGAACCCTCGGTGTTATTGGGGGAAGGGGAGTACGGGGACAGGGTGAGTGGTCTGGAGATGGGCACTTTGAGCCTGGATTCCTCTGCTCTCAGCAGTGTTCAGGTTCTTCTCAGGTCAACCTCTGAGTTTAACTTTCCTGCAGCTCACACAAGGTGGCTGAGACCAGCACTAATGGATGGATTGTCTGTCCTCACTAAAGGACACTCTGCGCTATAGGGACAGTCCCTTTTTCTCTTAGGATGAACAAAGTTTCCCATTAATTGCAGGAGAAAAGCCCAGGAATTCTGTTTTAGAAAAACTCAGCAGGTGTGGTAGGGTAGCAATAACAAAAAATCTGACCCTGTAAAATAGACATTAAAAAAGTCCGTACATATATATCTGCTGTGAAGTTAGGTGACCTGGGAGCAACACTGGGGCAAGGTTCTTTGATACCAGCAGTGAAGTGAGTCTGAGATTACCCCATGTTCAACCTTACCTCTGACTGTAGGGCAAAACTGACTCTTCCATTGCCCATGGAGGAGTACCCTGCTCCCAGGGATACCCTCAGGCAGCATCCGGAAGAAGTCAAGAAAGGGACCCGCCGAATGTCTTCCTGGAAGTGGACAATTTTCTGTCGATTTTAGATGAGAAATAGGATGAATTTTTCTCTGATAAGTCTGTTGTACATTCTTACTGTTCTTCCTCTATGTGCAGGACCACATCCCAGAAATGCAAATGTCCAACAAAAGCACCATCACTGAGTTCCTCCTGCTGGCATTCGCAGACACGCGCGAGCTGCAGCTCCTGCACTTCGCGCTCTTCCTGGGCATCTACCTGGCTGCCCTCCTGGGCAACAGCCTCATCCTCAGCGCCGTAGCCTGCCACCACCGCCTCCACACCCCCATGTACTTCTTCCTCCTCAACCTCGCCCTCCTCGACCTGGGCTGCATCTCCACCACTCTGCCCAAAGCCATGGCCAATGCCCTCTGGGACACCAGGGCCATCTCCTATCAAGGCTGTGCTGCGCAGGTCTTCTTTTTATTCTTCTTGGTTGGAGCAGAGTATTTCCTCCTCACCGTCATGGCCTACGACCGCCACATTGCCATCTGCAAGCCCCTGCACTACGGGAGCCTCGTGGGCAGCAGAGCTTGTGCCCAGATGGCAGCAGCTGCCTGGGGCAGTGGTTTACTCATTGCTGTCCTGCACACGGCCAGCACATTTTCATTGCCCCTTTGCCAAGGCAATGCTGTGGACCAGTTCTTCTGTGAAGTCCCCCAGATCCTCAAGCTCTCCTGCTCAGATGCCTACCACATGGAAGTCAGGTTTCTTCTTGTCAGTGCCTGTTTAGGTGTTGGGTTTTTTGTTTTCATTGTGCTGTCCTATGTGGAGATCTTCAGGGCAGTGCTGAGGATGCCCTCTGAGCAGGGCCGGCACAAAGCCTTTTCCACGTGCCTCCCTCACCTGGCCGTGGTCTCCCTGATGGTCAGCACTGCCACGTTTGCCTACCTGAAGCCTGCTTCCATCTCTTCCCCATCCCTGGACCTGGTGGTGTCATTTCTGTACTCAGTGGTACCTCCAGCAGTTAACCCCCTCATCTATAGCATGAGGAATAAAGAGCTCAAGGAGGCACTGAGGATGTTATTGCAATATTCAGTATTTCAGAGAGGAACCCATCTTCTGCATCTGGTTCCCTGAAATATATGTGGACAAGGCAGAAACATCTTTGTTCCTGTATTTCAAAAATTGTTCATCCTTGTCAATATTATTCCAATATGCTAAATATTTTTTTTTCTCTTTATTTTATAAATTTAAGATATTTCTATTCCTCTTCTACCTTTTCTTCTAACCTAAAGTCCTCATGTAGAGGTGCTGCTAAGCTCTTTGTAGCTAACTAAATAAAGGAACCAGCAGGTAGGCAGTTTCTGTGGATCTCATTTCTCATAATTTCTTCTCAGGTACAGCAGTGGTTGTGGGATGAAGATCCCTGCTGCAACGTGGTGGAAAGCCCTGGTGTCATTTTTGGCTACCCTTTCTGCCCTGGCAGGCACTCCCTCCCTGCAGCCTTTGGAGGGGACCTCCACAGCCCATCTAGCCACCCCCACTAGCCACGCATGGACACCTACAGCAGGCAGCCCAGGCCCATTTCCAGTTGGGCTTGGGGTATCTCCAGTTGAGGAGGACTCCCCCACTTTGGGGGAAACGTGTTCGAGTGCTTGGTATTGGAAACATGATCCAGTTCTTGATATTGCTCACAGTAAAAGTGTTTTCCTGTGTGCAATTCCCATGTCTTGTCCAATCACTGGGCATTGCTGAGACTGTCAGAGGAAAAGATCTGATAGCAAATCCATGTCTCACAGACAGCTCATAGCAGCAGACAGAGATGAAGTAGACATGTTTTCTTGGTATTAGTCTGTACCAAAATGCTCCCCTAGGCCTCTGTATTCAGTAAAAGAGGTCAAGGATGAGAAGAGCATGTATTGACAGGAAATTCATAAAAAGCCACCAGGACAAGGGCCATTTTCTGCCCTTGCAGGAGACTGACCCTGGGCAAGGCCCAACCTGGGAAGCAGCCATGTGGGCAGTGAGCTGGGCAGGAGGCAGCCCTGTGCCCTGGGAGCACAGGAGGGAAGGCTGAGGGGCACCTCACTGCAGCCTGCCAGGAGCTGCAGGGATGTCAGAAAGAGTCCCTGCAGGGCCAGGCTGTGCCCTGTGATGTGCAGGGAGCCCTCCTCTTGCCACGCTGCATGCCCTGGCTGCAGCAGAGAGGACCCCCAGCCAGCCCCTGCATGGGGCATGGGGCTCTGCCACCCGCCTGGCCCCGCGTTTGACTCCTTGTCTCTGCTGGGCCCCACCTTCCACACCCAAATGTGTCCCTTGGCTGTCGGCTCCCTTTCCACTGTCCTTTGGGAATACCAAGCCGGGGCGGACAGGTTACCATTAGGTGTGCTGGTGCTTGTGTAATTCACATTGGTGATGGCACAAATGACGGTTCCTTCACCAGTGATGCACATCCTTCTTCATGTTAGGCCAAACTCACCATCCTTCTCTCTCTGCTTTTCCTCATGGATGAACTGGATTAGGTCTCCTTGACTACTCTGAGGCACAATACAATGCTTTTTGCCTTCTGCTACTCCAGGACAATATGTGTGACTTTCCCTTACTCTGCACATTGACATCACAGGTCATTTCACATTTTCTGCTTTCAAACCTTAGTTGGACGGGGGCCATTTGCAAAGTGGGGCAAGCTGATGGGTTCTGCCTCAGCCATTTCAGGCATGCTATACTTGAGTTTTTCAGCCTGAGTTTGCTAAAGATGACCCAGAAAGGTCATCAACAGATGTTCAAGTGTCTAGTTTAAGTAAGGGAGAGTATCTCAGGTTTCCAGTTGCCATTTCAAATCTAGGTCAATCCAAGGAACCCACTGAAGAAGAGGGTTGTTTTTGAAGGGGTTTCCTGTGCTGGACTGGGCTGCAGTAACAGGGACAAAGACCACTGCTGGCAGTGCAGGTGCCCTGGGAACTCCACCTGGCTCCACCTGATTTTCCCAAAGGGCTCCGGCTTCCTGCAGGTCTTTTCTGACATCTGCCAGTCCGGGGAAGGGCCTGAAACACAACGGGGCTACTGGAGCTTTTCCCTGGTTGCTTATGGCCAGACAACATAGCTCTGCCAGAATACCCAGTATTTTTTTCACTACTTGAATAATATAGCAACAACTGATCAGCTCAAAGGTTCAATCCCTTCCGTAAAATGTCTCCTGTGAAGTGAATTTCTACCATGAAGAAATGTGATTTTTCAGGATGCATATTCATCACAGGAGAAGAAATACTGGTGTTCACCTGTACTTGCATTGTCATCGCTTTTCTATCGTGGTGTGCTCCCTCCCTCATCTTCCAGGCACAAAACTCATCTTGATTACACAGACCCTGCTGACTGCCCCCTTTCCAGCTGCCTGTCTGGACCTATGCACTTCCCATCATTCTCCTGGTTTCTCCTCCTCTTACTGTTTAATCATTCAGACCTCTCTCACCAACCCAGTTTCTGCTTTGAGTTTCAGTGAGTTCAAGCTCGCCCGTCTCTCAGCAGTCTGTCTAATGGTTTCCTTAGTAAGACCCTCATCATTTATCATTGAATTAGTATGATATGGATTAATATTAACACAATTATCTGAAATTTCCTATTACTCACTGAAAAATACATCACGTACACTCATCCTTTTGGGAAGGTAAACATCACTGGAGGCAACAAAATAAGGAACTTGAAGTTTTTTGTTTTGTTTTGTTTGAAAATTGCAGCATGATTTCCTGTTGTTTGTTTTGAAATAGGAAAAGCCCTGCTCTTCCCACCTAAGCAGGGCTTCAAAGGTCAAACCTAGACCAATATAACCAGAAGAATGATGCTCTAAACTGAAACACAACAAAATTCAGCCTTTAAAATGAAGAAAGATTTTTATTAGATGCTCCTTGAAATCTTCCCCCTTAACTAGAACACGAAAGCTCTCCAATTAGCTGATCAAGTCTTGAAGACTTGAAGAAAACGGTGGGAGAGATTTGGCTCCTTAGGAGTTTCAGTGTTTTAATGAGTTCCATCGTGTATTTTGGTGCTGACTCAATGAAACTTGGGTACTGAGAAGAGAATGATGCAACTGTGACAAAAAGCAAACTCAAAAGGAAAAGTTGAAGTGACTTGGAGTATTAATCGGCCCCACTGAGGGCTGTTACTAACAAAGCCTCCCCAGGGACTTGTTAGGGCAGATAATTGGAGGCCATGATTACAGACAGGCAAAGCACTGTGTTAGCAGTCTTGGTTGGTTTTGGTGATGCAGAAGGTCCAAGGCCTGAACCCAGCCACTGGAAGGGGAGATCCTGCACCCCCTTGACTAGCTCAGGACTTTTCTTGGGGGTCTGAGGAATGTGGTGGGCAGTGTGATGCCAAGTGAAGAACACTGGTATGACACCTCCCTGCCTCTGCACAGGGTTGCAAGGAAGCAAAGAGGCTGCACTGCAATGACTATATCTCATCTTCTCATAAGCTCTAACCAAAGTGACAGGGCTGTTTGCGTCTTCCATTCTTGCCAGCACTCTCTGCCTTCTCCTCTACACGCTTTGATATGCTGTCCCATACTTTGTCCTATTTCATGGAACTCTGCAGACACCCATCTCTATTCACCACCTTGCTCTCATCCCAGCATTTCCATCATTTCACCAATGTCTCATCAACCCTCACCAGCTGTTCCTTGAAAAACAAAGCTAGGGTCTGATCATAGACACTCACCAGAATCTTCCAAGCCCTGTGGCTGCTGCTGCCCACTCATGGACTCAAGCAGAAGGGACAGGACAACCCATCTGGGGGCCTTCTTTCTGGCTGGGTCCTCCTGGCTCTGGAGGCAGAGGGGATCCCCCAGTCAGCATGCCAAGCAGGTGCCTTCTGCTGGCCTAGCAGGGCCACTGCCAGATGTCAGCCCAAAAGTGCAGCTCCCAGGGAGAAGCCAAGGATGACCTGTCAGCTAGATCAGAGGGAAGTGACCTCAGTCCCTTTCTGTGACATGTTCCTGCTGCTGCCCTATCAAGTGCAGAGACAGAAGTGACCTCACAGTCCCTGCCATGGTCACATTGCTCCTGCTGGGCCATGAGATCCTGAGGTAGAGCTGAGCTCTCTCTAGTCCCCTCGGTATCTCTTTTTCATTTTCTGGGTTAGAGATTCAGCAAAGTTTTAGTGGGAGTGTTTGGTGTTCTGCTTGTGGTGTCAGGTCTGTGGTTAAGGTATGGACAAGCTCTGTGGTTTAGGGATGTTTTAGGTCTGCTAAGAAGTCTAGGGTTAAATAGAGCATTTTAATGTTAGTGTTAAGGGAAGGGATTAGGGTAATCAAGAGAGAAAATTGCTTCCTTTCAGAGTATTCAGGTTTGGGGAATAAAAGTAGTGTTTCAAGTAAGGTAAGGGCCATATGTGACTGTTTTAAATCATTGTTATTGCACTACCAGCATTGCATGAATGCTCTTACCTCTATGAAATCATTAATTCCTCCTGGCCATGCTCCTCTTAACCACCCCATAATCTCACTGCTGTTCCTGATCTCCCCCTTTTTTATAGGGATCAGCTTTCTGATGACATTCACAGAGTATCTGTCTCACCTCTGTTGGCTCCTCCATTCCTGAGAAGGAAGTGGCATTGTAGTCAGGAGGGAAATGGACACAAAGGTCTTTAGGAGCATCCTGCACAATGTGCCCATCAGCTCTGCACCTCCACAAAATCAAGCTTCCTACATACAAGTTTTGTTTCCCAAATGACTCCTGTGGATCCCAGTCTACTTTTCCCAGGCCCTGTCACATGTTTCAGTTTCAGATGTGGAGGGATAGGATAAGGAAAACCAAGGCACGAATGGAACTGAGCTTAGCAGGGGATGAAAAGAATAACAGGAAGAGATTCTGTAGATACATTGCTCAGAAAAGAAAGGCCAAGGAGAGTGTACCCCCTGTAATGGATGAGAAGGGTGAACTAGTAATGACAGACATGGAGAAGGCTGAGGCACTCAACAACTTTTCTTCAGTCTTTACTGCCAATCAGGCTTCCCAAGTCTTTTATTCCCTGAACCCATAGGTAGAGGCTGGGGGGTGCAAATTCCCACCTGTTGTAAATGAAGAGAAGCTTTGAGGCCACCTGAAGAAGCTCAAGCAGTACAAGTCTATGGGGCTTGATGACTTGCATTCCAGGGAGTGGAATGGTGTGGCTGAGGCTGTGGATGTTCCATCCTTGGAGGTGTTCAAGGCCACATTAGATGAGGCCCTGAGGAACCTGATCTAGGGGGTGGTGTCCCTGCCTATGGCAGGGGGGTTGGAACTAGATGATCATCGAGGCGCTTTCCAACTCATCCGTTGTATGACTCGCTGATTCTGTGATTGTGCTTCAGAGGCTAAGTAACAATAACAGCAATAATAAAAATAATCATCATCATCATCATCATCAAGCATGGTATTGGGTTTCAGAATACTCCATGATCCTTTGTGATATGGTTTAGTGGAGGACTTGTTAGTGGTAAGTCAGAGGTTGGACTAGGTGAACTTGGAGGTCTCTTCCAGCCTAGATGATTCTGGGATTCTGTGATTCTGTGTTCCAGTTCATCCGTAAGACAAAACCCTGCAAGCAGCAGGAAGGACACTGAAATGTGGCCTAACATGAAGGAGGCTCCAGATCGCTGGTGTAGAAACAGCATTTTTGTGCCATGACCAAGGTGGTATCTGCTGCAGAAAAAAGCCTACATCTGAAGTAAAAGGCCTAGGCCAGCACCGGTGTGGCACAGGCTTGAGATTTGGGTGTATGTGAACATTATGTAACCACAGGATCTTTAAAGTCCCTTCCAACATGAGCGATTCTGTGCTTAGCAGCCCTGTACAGCCCCTATAGGGCCCAGCCTCAGTTCATGCCCCTCAGCTGGTGCTCCAAAAGTGCTCCCTCACGTCACTTGTCCCACCTGCATTCCTTGGCTACCCCAGGGCATCCTGGAGGCAGTGGCCACCTCTGAATAGAGAATGGAAACCAGCCATGAAAGTAGACCTAGGAAAAAATTTGTGCCTGTGCATAAAAGGACTCTAAGTAACAGATGAAAGAGTCTTTTATGGCAGCACAACCAGCTTTTTTTCTATGGATTCTCTTGATTTAGTCTCATAGGTTTTTTATTATTATTATTTTATTTATTTATTTACTATTGACAGCACTGTAGACAAGTACTATCTACCAAAGTATGCTTTTTCTGTGAATAGTCTTATGCAAACATTTACCAAAAGATATTTCCCAACTTTTATTTATGTATTTGTTTTTCTTCCTCCACCTCCTGGTCTTCAAGCAGAACTCCAAGGGAAGAAGTCACTGAATTAAAGAATAACTCACGTTGAAGAGATCAAGACTGGGAAATGTGCTCCATGCCAACATAAAGGGAGATTAAAAAGGGTCAACAGTGTTGGCCCAAGTGCCCATGACTGAAGGGTGCTGCTGGTACCTGGCTGGCAGGAGGACTTGGTATCACTAATGTCCAGCCAACTTCTCCCCCCCCCAACTTCATCCCCTTCTTCAGTGTGAATATCAGCAATGTGGCTAAAGGAAGACTCCAGGAGACCATGGCAAAGGCCTTGCCAAATCCAGGTTCACCACATTCCCTTCTCTCCCCTCCACTACTGCTTCACCTGCTGCAGGACTTTCCCCATCATGTTCCCATGGGCAGAGGTGACAACTGCAAATCTCCCAGTCCTTTTTCTTGTGCTTCCTGAAGACGAGTTTTCTGTCTGCTTTTTCCAAGTCCCCAGAAATCTCTCTGATCCAAACACTTGATGGCCTGGTCCAGAAAGGCATGGTAGTGACATAGCAGAGAGGGGCATCTGCAATGAGCTTGTGAGAGGGCGGTTACAGAAATCTCACAGAGACACTGGGGGTTGGTTCTGGAGTCACACAGGGCAAGGGCAGCGCTCTGTGAGGTTTCCACATCTGAGCTGGCCTCCCACGCTCCTCATACACACAGGGCTGTTGCGAGACACGAGTCTCTGCCTTGCACACCACGCACAGCACACTGCAGTGTCCCTCTGGCTCCTGCAGCCACTGCCAGAGGCTGGGAGGCACCTCAGCCCTGCAGTGCTTTGCCCTGCTCTGCCCTCCTCCGAGATGCCCCAAGGCATGAGGAATGGTCACAGGGACCTTGCTTCAAGGAAGCACATCTCAGAGCTGGATTCAGGTGCCTTCCCAGGGCATGTAACTTAACCTCATGACGCTGTCTGCCCCACTGGCCTTCATGAGACTTGTAGGAATGGCTGATGGCATTTGTGCTCGCTCGTGTTCAGCTCTCTGTGTGTGTATGATGTGCCTGCTGGCACCAGCAGCAACAGGTTTCCCTTTACACGTCTCCCATGAACTTGCAGGCAGCCCTGCTCTTCTCCTGGACATCCTACCTCCCAGGGAGACTTTATGAGATGAGCAATGAGCAGTGGACTGGCCAGCCATTGCTGAACCTCCTTCCCATGCATAACATAGTTCTGAGGTGGTGGTGATGCTCTCCAGAGTAAGAAAAATGACAAAAAAGATAACAGAACAAACCTTGAGCCTGCAATGTATTCTGGGTCATATGCAGAAAAAAATGGGCTATGTTTTTGATTTTGAAACATCTCCAGTCATCAGTCTCTTCAAGGCATCCTTGAGCTCCTGGTTCCTCATGCTATAGATGAGGGGATTCACTCCTGGAGGAACCACTGAGTACAGAAATGACACCACCAGGTCCAAGGATGCAGAGGAAATGGAGGAGGGCTTCAGGTATGCAAACATGACAGTGCTGACAAACAGAGAGACCACGGCCAGGTGAGGGAGGCACGTGGAAAAGGCTTTGTGCCGGCCCTGCTCAGAGGGAACCTTCAGCACCACAATGAAGATCTGCACATAGGACAGCACAATGGCCACGTAGCGGTCATAGGCCATGATGGTGAGAAGGGAAAGCTCTGAACCAAAGAAGAAGACGAAAAAGAAGACCTGTGCAGCACATCCTTGAGAGGAGATGACCCTGGTGTCCCAGAGGGCATTGGCCATGGCTTTAGGAACAGTGGTAGAGATGGATCCCAGGTCAAGGAGGGCGAGGTTGACGAGGAAGAAGTACATGGGGGTGTGGAGGCGGTGGTGGCAGGCTATGGCACTGAGGATGAGGCCGTTGCCCAGGAGAGCAGCCAGGTAGATGCCCAGGAAGAACACGAAGTGCAGGAGCTGCAGCTCGCGCGTGTCTGCGAATGCCAGCAGGAGGAACTTGGTGATGGTGCTTCTGTTGGACATCTGCTTTTTTGGGGATGTGGTCCTGAACAAAGAAGAGAAAGAATAGTAACAATGTACAACAGACTTATCAGAGAAAAACTCATCCCATTTCTCATTTAGAATCTCCAGAAAATTGTCCATTTCCAGGAAGACATTTGGTAGGTATCTTTCCTGAGTTCTTCCTNTGGAGATGGGCACTTTGTACCTGGATGTCTCTGGTCTCAGCAGTGTTCAGGTTCTTTTCAGATGAACAACTGAATACAACGTTCCTGCAGCTCTCACAGGGCAGCTGAGACCAGCACTGATGGAGAGACTGGCTGTCGTCTCTGAGGGACACTCCGCACTGAAGGCACAGTCTCTTTGCCTCTGAGGATCCACAAGGTTTTACTTGGAGTGCAGCAGAATGCCCAGGATTTATGGCTTAGAAACAGTTCTCTGGTGTGGTGGGGCAGCAGGAACCAAAACCACAAAACAAATAATTACATATCTAAACCTCCACACCTCTGCTCTGCAGTTGGTTGAACTAGGAGCAAAACTGGGGAAATCACTTTGATATCAGCAGTAAAGTTAATCTGAGATTACCCCATGTTCCTACCATGTTCCTACCATGTTACTACCATGTTACTCCCTCTGGCTGTAGTACAGATCTGATTCTTCCATTGCCCACACAGGAGTCCCCTGCTCCCAGAGGCACTCTCAGGCAGAATCAATGAAAGAGAGCTTCAAAATATGTGCCTGGAAATGGGCAATATTTTGGTGATTTTAAATGAGAAAATGGAAAGGGTATTCCTCTGAATTACCTGTGGTACATTATCACTGCCTTTGTCTTCCTTGTACAGAACCTCATGACCAGAAATAACAGATGTCCAACATCAGCTCCACCACTGAGTTCCTCCTGCTGGCATTCGCAGACACGCGCGAGCTGCAGCTCCTGCACTTCGCGCTCTTCCTGGGCATCTACCTGGCTGCCCTCCTGGGCAACGGCCTCATCCTCAGCGCCGTAGCCTGCCACCAGCGCCTCCACACCCCCATGTACTTCTTCCTCCTCAACCTCGCCCTCCTCGACCTGGGCTGCATCTCCACCACTCTGCCCAAAGCCATGGCCAATGCCCTCTGGGACACCAGGGCCATCTCCTATCAAGGATGTGCTGCACAGGTCTTCTTTTTATTCTTCTTGGTTGGAGCAGAGTATTTCCTCCTCACCGTCATGGCCTACGACCGCCACATTGCCATCTGCAAGCCCCTGCACTACAGGAGCCTCGTGGGCAGCAGAGCTTGTGCCCAGATGGCAGCAGCTGCCTGGGGCAGTGGTTTACTCATTGCTGTCCTGCACACGGCCAGCACATTTTCATTGCCCCTTTGCCAAGGCAATGCTGTGGACCAGTTCTTCTGTGAAGTCCCCCAGATCCTCAAGCTCTCCTGCTCAGATGCCTACCACATGGAAGTCAGGTTTCTTCTTGTCAGTGCCTGTTTAGGTGTTGGTTTTTTTGTTTTCATTTTGGTGTCCTATGTGGAGATCTTCAGGGCTGTGCTGAGGATGCCCTCTGAGCAGGACCGGCACAAAGCCTTTTCCACGTGCCTCCCTCACCTGGCCGTGGTCTCCCTGTATCTCAGCACTGCCACGTTTGCCTACCTGAAGCCTGCTTCCATCTCTTCCCCATCCCTGGACCTGGTGGTGTCATTTCTGTACTCGGTGGTACCTCCAGCAGTTAACCCCCTCATCTATAGCATGAGGAATAAAGAGCTCAAGGAGGCACTGAGGATGTTATTGCAATATTCAGTATTTCAGAGAGGAACCCATCTTCTGCATCTGGTTCCCTGAAATATATGTGGACAAGGCAGAAACATCTTTGTTCCTGTATTTCAAAAATTGTTCATCCTTGTCAATATTATTCCAATATGCTAAATATTTTTTTTTCTCTTTATTTTATAAATTTAAGATATTTCTATTCCTCTTCTACCTTTTCTTCTCACCCAAAGTCCTCATGTAGAGGTGCTGCTAAGCTCTTTGTAGCTAACTAAATAAGGGAACCAGCAGGTAGGCAGTTTCTGTGGATCTCATTTCTCATAATTTCTTCTCAGGTACAGCAGTGGTTGTGGGATGAAGATCCCTGCTGCAACGTGGTGGAAAGCCCTGGTGTCATTTTTGGCTACCCTTTCTGCCCTGGCAGGCACTCCCTCCCTGCAGCCTTTGGAGGGGACCTCCACAGCCCATCTAGCCACCCCCACTAGCCACGCATGGACACCTACAGCAGGCAGCCCAGGCCCATTTCCAGTTGGGCTTGGGGTATCTCCAGTTGAGGAGGACTCCCCCACTTTGGGGGAAACGTGTTCGAGTGCTTGGTATTGGAAACATGATCCAGTTCTTGATATTGCTCACAGTAAAAGTGTTTTCGTGTGTGCAATTCCCATGTCTTGTCCAATCACTGGGCATTGCTGAGACTGTCAGAGGAAAAGATCTGATAGCAAATCCATGTCTCACAGACAGCTCATAGCAGCAGACAGAGATGAAGTAGACATGTTTTCTTGGTATTAGTCTGTACCAAAATGCTCCCCTAGGCCTCTGTATTCAGTAAAAGAGGTCAAGGATGAGAAGAGCATGTATTGACAGGAAATTCATAAAAAGCCACCAGGACAAGGGCCATTTTCTGCCCTTGCAGGAGACTGACCCTGGGCAAGGCCCAACCTGGGAAGCAGCCATGTGGGCAGTGAGCTGGGCAGGAGGCAGCCCTGTGCCCTGGGAGCACAGGAGGGAAGGCTGAGGGGCACCTCACTGCAGCCTGCCAGGAGCTGCAGGGATGTCAGAAAGAGTCCCTGCGGGGCCAGGCTGTGCCCTGTGATGTGCAGGGAGCCCTCCTCTTGCCACGCTGCATGCCCTGGCTGCAGCAGAGGTGACCCCCATCCAGCCCCTGCATGGGGCTCTGCCACACGCCTGGCCCCGCGTTTTATTCCTTGTCTCTGCTGGGCCCCACCTTCCACACTTAGATGTGTCCCTTGGCTGTCGGCTCCCTTTCCACTGCCCTGTGGGAATACCAAGCCGGGGCAGACAGGTTACCATTAGGTGTGCTGGTGCTTGTGTAATTCACATTGGTGATGGCACAAATGCCGGTTCCTTCACCAGTGATGCACATCCTTCTTCATGTTAGGCCAAACTCACCATCCTTCTCTCTCTGCTTTTCCTCATGGATGAACTGGATTAGGTCTCCTTGACTACTCTGAGGCACAATACAATGCTTTTTGCCTTCTGCTACTCCAGGACAATATGTGTGACTTTCCCTTACTCTGCACATTGACATCACAGGTCATTCCACACTTTCTGCTTTCAAACCTTAATTGGACGGGGGCCATTTGCAAAGTGGGGCAATCTGATGGGTTCTGCCTCAGCCATTTCAAGCATGCTATACTTGAGTTTTTCAGCCTGAGTTTGCTGAAGATGACCCAGGAAGGTCATCAACAGATGTTCAAGTGTCTAGTTTAAGTAAGGGAGAGTATCTCAGGTTTCCAGTGGCCATTTCAAATCTAGGTCAATCCAAGGAACCCACTGAAGAAGAGGGTTGTTTTTGAAGGGGTTTCCTGTGCTGCACTGGTCTGCAGTAACAGGGACAAAGACCACTGCTGGCAGTGCAGGTGCCCTGGGAACTCCACCTGGCTCCACCTGATTTTCCCAAAGGGCTCCGGCTTCCTGCAGGTCTTTTCTGACATCTGCCAGTCTGGGGAAGGGCCTGAAACACAACAGGGCTACTGGAGCTTTTCCCTGGTTGCTTATGGCCAGACAACATAGCTCTGCCAGAATACCCAGTATTTTTTTCACTACTTGAATAATATAGCAACAACTGATCAGCTCAAAGGTTCAATCCCTTCCGTAAAATGTCTCCTGTGAAGTGAATTTCTACCATGAAGAAATGTGATTTTTCAGGATGCATATTCATCACAGGAGAAGAAATACTGGTGTTCACCTGTACTTGCATTGTCATCACTTTTCTATCGTGGTGTGCTCCCTCCCTCATCTTCCAGGCACAAAACTCATCTTGATTACACAGACCCTGCTGACTGCCCCCTTTCCAGCTGCCTGTCTAGATCTATGCACTTCCCATCATTCTCCTGGTTTCCCCTCCTCTTACTGTTTAATCGTTCAGACCTCTCTCACCAACCCAGTTTCTGCTTTGAGTTTCAGTGAGTTCAAGCTCGCCCGTCTCTCAGCAGTCTGTCTAATGGTTTCCTTAGTAAGACCCTCAACATTTATCATTGAATTAGTATGATATGGATTAATATTAACACAATTATCTGAAATTTCCTATTACTCACTGAAAAATACATCATGTACAGTCATCCTTTTGGGAAGGTAAACATCTCTGCAGGCAACAAAATAAGGAACTTGAAGTTTTTTGTTTTGTTTTGTTTGAAAATTGCAGCATCATTTCCTGTTGTTTGTTTTGAAATAGGAAAACCCCTGCTCTTCCCACCTAAGCAGGGCGCCAAAGGTCAAAGCCTAGACCAATATAACCAGAAGAATGATGCTCTAAACTGAAACACAACAAAATTAATCCTTTAAAATGAAGAAAGATTTTTATTAGATGCTCCTTGAAATCTTCCCCCTTAACTAGAACACGAAAGCTCTTCAATTAGCTGATCAAGTCTTGAAGACTTGAAGAAAACAGTGGGAGAGACATGGCTCCTTAGGAGTTTCAGTGTTTTAATGAGTTCCATCGTGTATTTTGGTGCTGACTCAATGAAACTTGGGTACTGAGAAGAGAATGATGCAACTGTGACAAAAAGCAAACTCAAAAGGAAAAGCTGAAGTGACTTGGAGTATTAATGGGCCCCAGTGAGGGCTGTTACTAACAAAGCCTCCCCAGGGACTTGTTAGGGCAGATAATTGGAGGCCATGATTGCAGACAGGCAAAACACTGTGTTAACAGTCTTGGTTGGTTTTGGTGATGCAGAAGGTCCAAGGCCTGAACCCAGCCACTGGAAGGGGAGATCCTGCACCCCCTTGACTAGCTCAGGACTTTTCTTGGGGGTCTGAGGAATGTGGTGGGCAGTGTGATGCCAAATGAAGAACACTGGTATGACACCTCCCTGCCTCTGCACAGGGTTGCAAGGAAGCAAAGAGGCTGCACTGCAATGACTATATCTCATCTTCTCATAAGCTCTAACCAAAGTGACAGGGCTGTTTGCATCTTCCATTCTTGCCAGCATTCTCTACCTTCTCCTCTGCACGCTTTAATATGCTGTCCCACACTTTGTCCTATTTCCTGGAACTCTACAGACACCCATCTCTATTCAACACCTTGCTCTCATCCCAGCATTTCCATCATTTCACCAACGTCTCATCAACCCTCACCAGCTGTTCCTTGAAAAACAAAGCTAGGGTCTGATCATAGACACTCACCAGAATCTTCCAAGCCAGGGGCCTGCTGCTGGCCTTGCAGCTTCTTGGCTAGACACAGCCAAGCCTTGTGCCTGCTGCTGCCCAGTCATGGACTCAAGCAGAAGGGACAGGACAACCCATGTTGGGGCCTTCCTTCTGCCTGGGTCCTCCTGGCTCTGGAGGCAGAGGGGATCCCCCAGTCAGCATGCCAAGCAGGTGCCTTCTGCTGGCCTAGCAGGGCCACTGCCAGATGTCAGCCCAAAAGTGCAGCTCCCAGGGAGAAGTCAAGGCTGACCTGTCAGCTAGATCAGAGGGAAGTGACCTCAGTCCCTTTCTGGGACATGTTCCTGCTGCTGCCCTATCAAGTGCAGAGACAGAAGTGACCTCACAGTGGGCCATGAGATCCTGAGGTAGAGCTGAGCTCTCTCTAGTCCCCTTGGTATCTCTTTTTCATTTTCTGGGTTAGAGATTCAGCAAAGTTTTAGTGGGAGTGNGGTTGAGATAAGGACAGATCTTACCACAGGGTGCTAAAGTTAAAATATTATAAGCATTAGCCACTTTAATAGTTGCTGATCACAAGGTGGACATTTTGGATCTCAGGTCTGTTGGGCTTGTTTTCAGAAATGTGTTATATAGCACATTACTTGCTGCATGTGTTCCCGTTGTGCTGTTTATCATTTCTGGGTCTGGTTTAAAGATATTTTGCTACGTTGTGTAACACTGGCTTATGAGTCTATAAAATTACTGGTCATGTGACAAATCTGTTCTTTGTACTGAGCATTGCCTCCATACCTCATACCTCCATACCTCAGGAACCATCACTCAGAAACTATTAAGAATTATGCTCTTCTCCTTTTTGCTTTAGGGAGCCAAAAGAGGGGGAGAAAAGGGAGGGACATTTCTCCAATTCTTCACTATCTCCTTCACCTTCCCCTTCTCCTCTAGGCTAATTACACTAGCTCTACAAAGCTTAGAATATCCATGGGATGGTCCTACTGTGATGTCTCCTGAATGTGTTTCAACTTTTGTTTGAGGATAAACAACTCTTTAAGAATGCCCCCAAGGCAGGAGAGTTAGGAGTGGCAGGGAGCATGGGAGGATCTGGGCAGGCACCTGGAGCAGTGGGCACCTCCAGTGCTTTGGAACTTCCCCCCCTGAGCACGTGCAGAATCCTTAAAAACTGCAGAAGTGCTTGAAAAGGAGGGATTATCCCCTTGGCAATTCCAAAGAGACACAAATCCCTGGAATGTGCTGGGACTCGGTCTGTGCTTACTGAGCCTCAGTCAGTGCCACTCCAAGCCCTGGGACAGGCCCCAGGTCTAGTTTGGGACTAGACCAGACCCCCCAGGTCTGCTCTTGCTAGGCCAGAGCACCAACCTGTGCCAGGATCCGTTACCTCTACATGCAGGAGAAAACAATGGGTGTGAAAATCAGGCTCCTGAGAATGGAAAAGAACTACTGCCAACTACTGCCCAGAAAAGGAGGGAGAAGAATGTTGATCTATGAAACCTTGACATAGACTTCCCCACGAGAGGGTACTTCCAAGATCCCAAAGGGTACAGGTGGGGTTTTGGGATAGCTGCCTTGGAGAGAGAGGACGTTAAAGAGCTGTCTACCTCGCCTGGTCCCCAGGAGAGCCCTTCCATTTATGCAGTGGTTGAAGGTCAAAGAAGAGCAGGTGCAGATGGTTACCGCAATGTTCTACCAGTTGGGGACAGGCTGGACATCAGTCAGTAATGAGCAATTGCACTGTGCATAGCTTGCTTTGTACTTAACAATAATAGTAATAAAAATAATTGCTATTATTATTATTTCTCTTCCCCTTCAGTCCTTTAAACTGCCCTTATCTTAACACATAAGCATTTGGGATAGGGGAGGGGTTGGTGTGAGGCAACCTCTGTGTGGTGCTGAGCTGCCCGCCAGGTTAAAGCACATCATGTTCGACAACCATACTCTAAAAGTACAAATAACATTTCTAAAAGCCATCTCCCCTGTGTTCAGAGAAGGCCAGTGGGTGATGAATTCAGTCTGCTTTGACCACCACACCCGAGCAGAGAGCCTGCTGCCTTGGGGAGCTGTCAGCCCTGAGGCCTTGGGGACACCTCGAGGGAGCCCAAGGGCACAGAGCAAGCGATGCCATGGTCGGGTGCTGTGCTGCTGAGCTGGGCCGGGCTCGTGGGCCCAAGGGGAGCTCCTGGCAAGGGCTGCAGAGAGACAGCTGTGCCCAGGAGCAGCTCCTCTGCACAGCGCAGCAGGGCTGGGGGCTCTGACCGCAGCTGGCACACAGAGAGGAGAGAAGGAGAGAGGGCTTGGAGGCACTGAGGAGCGCAACAACAGAGGGCAGCGTGTGGCAGGACACAACTGCAGGCTCCTGACACCGTGAGGCTCTGGCAGCAGGGCACTGCAGGTGGGGTTGCCAGAGGGGTCTTCTACAGCTGGCACATCTGATGGCTGATAGAATCTGTCAGGGTGGGTCTCTCTGTTTCTCCAGTGAGGAGTAGAAAATGCTTTAGAGAATGGCATTTATGATTGCATATTTCAAGAGGAAGACCAAGGCAGGGGCTACCTGAAAGGCAAGACATTTTCTGTAGCCTGTGCTTGCAGACACCTATGGTAGAGCGGAGGCCATTTTCATGGTAATACGTGGTCAGGGTTGTACTGAAGACTGAGACTCCTAGAACATTGCAGTGAGAGATCAATAATTCATCAATGAACTTCATAAAGTCACTTTCCACACTTCAACCCAGAAACTACACCAACATCATGCTTGTTGTCCTCTGAGGTTTTATCCTAGCCGATCTTTTGGAGCTGCAAATCCTCCAATGCACTGTGCCCTGTCTTTCGGAGGCCTCTGCCGGCTTGAGGTGAGCACAGATCACCTGCAGTGAGCGTTAGCTGCCTCCTCTGCAGGCAGAGCTGCAGCACAGGAGGGTCTGCTGAGTGTCCGTCTGTCCCTCCCTGGCCTTGCCTCCCCTGGCAGCAGCACGCTGGCATTCCTCCTGGCTTCTCCAGCTGGCCGTGCTGCTGCTGGTCTTGTTCCCAGGCTGGCTGGGGATGGGGCTTTCACATGCCCATGGAGTGAGCCCTCGGTGTGCTTGGGGGAAAGGGAGTATGGGGACAGGGTGAGGGGTGTGGAGATGGGCACTTTGTACCTGGATGTCTCTGGTCTCAGCAGTGTTCAGGTTCTTTTCAGATGAACAACTGAATACAACGTTCCTGCAGCTCTCACAGGGCAGCTGAGACCAGCACTGATGGAGAGACTGGCTGTCGTCTCTGAGGGACACTCCGCACTGAAGGCACAGTCTCTTTGCCTCTGAGGATCCACAAGGTTTTACTTGGAGTGCAGCAGAATGCCCAGGATTTATGGCTTAGAAACACTTCTCTGGTGTGGTGGGGCAGCAGGAACCAAAACCACAAAACAAATAATTACATATCTAAACCTCCACACCTCTGCTCTGCAGTTGGTTGAACTAGGAGCAAAACTGGGGAAATCACTTTGATATCAGCAGTAAAGTTAATCTGAGATTACCCCATGTTCCTACCATGTTCCTACCATGTTACTACCATGTTACTCCCTCTGGCTGTAGTACAGATCTGATTCTTCCATTGCCCACACAGGAGTCCCCTGCTCCCAGAGGCACTCTCAGGCAGAATCAATGAAAGAGAGCTTCAAAATATGTGCCTGGAAATGGGCAATATTTTGGTGATTTTAAATGAGAAAATGGAAAGGGTATTCCTCTGAATTACCTGTGGTACATTATCACTGCCTTTGTCTTCCTTGTACAGAACCTCATGACCAGAAATAACAGATGTCCAACATCAGCTCCACCACTGAGTTCCTCCTGCTGGCATTCGCAGACACGCGCGAGCTGCAGCTCCTGCACTTCACGCTCTTCCTGGGCATCTACCTGGCTGCCCTCCTGGGCAACGGCCTCATCCTCAGCGCCGTAGCCTGCCACCACTGCCTCCACACCCCCATGTACTTCTTCCTCCTCAACCTCGCCCTCCTCGACCTGGGCTGCATCTCCACCACTCTGCCCAAAGCCATGGCCAATGCTCTCTGGGACACCAGGGCCATCTCCTATCAAGGCTGTGCTGCACAGGTCTTCTTTTTATTCTTCTTGGTTGGAGCAGAGTATTTCCTCCTCACCGTCATGGCCTACGACCGCCACATTGCCATCTGCAAGCCCCTGCACTACAGGAGCCTCGTGGGCAGCAGAGCTTGTGCCCAGATGGCAGCAGCTGCCTGGGGCAGTGGTTTACTCATTGCTGTCCTGCACACGGCCAGCACATTTTCATTGCCCCTTTGCCAAGGCAATGCTGTGGACCAGTTCTTCTGTGAAGTCCCCCAGATCCTCAAGCTCTCCTGCTCAGATGCCTACCACATGGAAGTCAGGTTTCTTCTTGTCAGTGCCTGTTTAGGTGTTGGTTTTTTTGTTTTCATTTTGGTGTCCTATGTGGAGATCTTCAGGGCTGTGCTGAGGATGCCCTCTGAGCAGGACCGGCACAAAGCCTTTTCCACGTGCCTCCCTCACCTGGCCGTGGTCTCCCTGTATCTCAGCACTGCCACGTTTGCCTACCTGAAGCCTGCTTCCATCTCTTCCCCATCCCTGGACCTGGTGGTGTCATTTCTGTACTCAGTGGTACCTCCAGCAGTTAACCCCCTCATCTATAGCATGAGGAATAAAGAGCTCAAGGAGGCACTGAGGATGTTATTGCAATATTCAGTATTTCAGAGAGGAACCCATCTTCTGCATCTGGTTCCCTGAAATATATGTGGACAAGGCAGAAACATCTTTGTTCCTGTATTTCAAAAATTGTTCATCCTTGTCAATATTATTCCAATATGCTAAATATTTTTTTTTCTCTTTATTTTATAAATTTAAGATATTTCTATTCCTCTTCTACCTTTTCTTCTCACCCAAAGTCCTCATGTAGAGGTGCTGCTAAGCTCTTTGTAGCTAACTAAATAAAGGAACCAGCAGGTAGGCAGTTTCTGTGGATCTCATTTCTCATAATTTCTTCTCAGGTACAGCAGTGGTTGTGGGATGAAGATCCCTGCTGCAACGTGGTGGAAAGCCCTGGTGTCATTTTTGGCTACCCTTTCTGCCCTGGCAGGCACTCCCTCCCTGCAGCCTTTGGAGGGGACCTCCACAGCCCATCTAGCCACCCCCACTAGCCACGCATGGACACCTACAGCAGGCAGCCCAGGCCCATTTCCAGTTGGGCTTGGGGTATCTCCAGTTGAGGAGGACTCCCCCACTTTGGGGGAAACGTGTTCGAGTGCTTGGTATTGGAAACATGATCCAGTTCTTGATATTGCTCACAGTAAAAGTGTTTTCGTGTGTGCAATTCCCATGTCTTGTCCAATCACTGGGCATTGCTGAGACTGTCAGAGGAAAAGATCTGATAGCAAATCCATGTCTCACAGACAGCTCATAGCAGCAGACAGAGATGAAGTAGACATGTTTTCTTGGTATTAGTCTGTACCAAAATGCTCCCCTAGGCCTCTGTATTCAGTAAAAGAGGTCAAGGATGAGAAGAGCATGTATTGACAGGAAATTCATAAAAAGCCACCAGGACAAGGGCCATTTTCTGCCCTTGCAGGAGACTGACCCTGGGCAAGGCCCAACCTGGGAAGCAGCCATGTGGGCAGTGAGCTGGGCAGGAGGCAGCCCTGTGCCCTGGGAGCACAGGAGGGAAGGCTGAGGGGCACCTCACTGCAGCCTGCCAGGAGCTGCAGGGATGTCAGAAAGAGTCCCTGCGGGGCCAGGCTGTGCCCTGTGATGTGCAGGGAGCCCTCCTCTTGCCACGCTGCATGCCCTGGCTGCAGCAGAGGTGACCCCCAGCCAGCCCCTGCATGGGGCTCTGCCACACGCCTGGCCCCGCGTTTTATTCCTTGTCTCTGCTGGGCCCCACCTTCCACACTTAGATGTGTCCCTTGGCTGTCGGCTCCCTTTCCACTGCCCTGTGGGAATACCAAGCCGGGGCAGACAGGTTACCATTAGGTGTGCTGGTGCTTGTGTAATTCACATTGGTGATGGCACAAATGCCGGTTCCTTCACCAGTGATGCACATCCTTCTTCATGTTAGGCCAAACTCACCATCCTTCTCTCTCTGCTTTTCCTCATGGATGAACTGGATTAGGTCTCCTTGACTACTCTGAGGCACAATACAATGCTTTTTGCCTTCTGCTACTCCAGGACAATATGTGTGACTTTCCCTTACTCTGCACATTGACATCACAGGTCATTCCACACTTTCTGCTTTCAAACCTTAATTGGACGGGGGCCATTTGCAAAGTGGGGCAATCTGATGGGTTCTGCCTCAGCCATTTCAAGCATGCTATACTTGAGTTTTTCAGCCTGAGTTTGCTGAAGATGACCCAGGAAGGTCATCAACAGATGTTCAAGTGTCTAGTTTAAGTAAGGGAGAGTATCTCAGGTTTCCAGTGGCCATTTCAAATCTAGGTCAATCCAAGGAACCCACTGAAGAAGAGGGTTGTTTTTGAAGGGGTTTCCTGTGCTGGACTGGTCTGCAGTAACAGGGACAAAGACCACTGCTGGCAGTGCAGGTGCCCTGGGAACTCCACCTGGCTCCACCTGATTTTCCCAAAGGGCTCCGGCTTCCTGCAGGTCTTTTCTGACATCTGCCAGTCTGGGGAAGGGCCTGAAACACAACAGGGCTACTGGAGCTTTTCCCTGGTTGCTTATGGCCAGACAACATAGCTCTGCCAGAATACCCAGTATTTTTTTCACTACTTGAATAATATAGCAACAACTGATCAGCTCAAAGGTTCAATCCCTTCCGTAAAATGTCTCCTGTGAAGTGAATTTCTACCATGAAGAAATGTGATTTTTCAGGATGCATATTCATCACAGGAGAAGAAATACTGGTGTTCACCTGTACTTGCATTGTCATCACTTTTCTATCGTGGTGTGCTCCCTCCCTCATCTTCCAGGCACAAAACTCATCTTGATTACACAGACCCTGCTGACTGCCCCCTTTCCAGCTGCCTGTCTGGATCTATGCACTTCCCATCATTCTCCTGGTTTCCCCTCCTCTTACTGTTTAATCGTTCAGACCTCTCTCACCAACCCAGTTTCTGCTTTGAGTTTCAGTGAGTTCAAGCTCGCCCGTCTCTCAGCAGTCTGTCTAATGGTTTCCTTAGTAAGACCCTCAACATTTATCATTGAATTAGTATGATATGGATTAATATTAACACAATTATCTGAAATTTCCTATTACTCACTGAAAAATACATCATGTACAGTCATCCTTTTCGGAAGGTAAACATCACTGCAGGCAACAAAATAAGGAACTTGAAGTTTTTTGTTTTGTTTTGTTTGAAAATTGCAGCATGATTTCCTGTTGTTTGTTTTGAAATAGGAAAACCCCTGCTCTTCCCACCTAAGCAGGGCGCCAAAGGTCAAAGCCTAGACCAATATAACCAGAAGAATGATGCTCTAAACTGAAACACAACAAAATTAATCCTTTAAAATGAAGAAAGATTTTTATTAGATGCTCCTTGAAATCTTCCCCCTTAACTAGAACACGAAAGCTCTTCAATTAGCTGATCAAGTCTTGAAGACTTGAAGAAAACAGTGGGAGAGACATGGCTCCTTAGGAGTTTCAGTGTTTTAATGAGTTCCATCGTGTATTTTGGTGCTGACTCAATGAAACTTGGGTACTGAGAAGAGAATGATGCAACTGTGACAAAAAGCAAACTCAAAAGGAAAAGCTGAAGTGACTTGGAGTATTAATGGGCCCCAGTGAGGGCTGTTACTAACAAAGCCTCCCCAGGGACTTGTTAGGGCAGATAATTGGAGGCCATGATTGCAGACAGGCAAAACACTGTGTTAACAGTCTTGG
>JADZGK010000445.1:39924-53700 GCA_018104995.1 Cairina moschata | reverse complement strand
TGTGCTTCTTTTTTTCTGGGTTAGCCCTGATATCTCATGTACCTTGGTGACAGTCCTGTTGTCTCTGCAGTGGCATCCCTGTGGCTGCAGGCAGCAGCAGGCACTGTGCAGCCCTGGGTCACAGCTGGCCTCACTGATAGCACCACAGTAACAGGAGGGTCTTGCTCATGGTAAACCCAGAAGCCTGGACACCTCTTCCGAATGTGCTATCAGGAATGCAGCCAAGGGGTTGCTCCCTGCTCTTCTGTTTTCTGGGGTTCTTCATGGAGTGAAGGACACAGGATGAAAGTCCCAGGGTGGTTTGTGTGGAAACAAAGGCAGGACTAAGCACTCCCGTTGTGGCAGCACTTGCCTAAGGAGATGACAACTGGTCTTGGACTCATCTGCATGGGACTGTGCCAATGCCAGCCTGGAGAGGAATCTGGAGCTTCCAGGAGATGTCAGGGGATCTCCAGGGACAGGGTGCTCAGTGGGTAGGATTTAGAACCTCAAAATTGACTGTGCAAGGTTGTTTCAGGTGACAAACAAGGTGAATCTGAGGAGTGCCTGGGCAGCTCAGACTGCTCAGGCTGGGTCAGCTCTCACTGCAGGTTCTCCTCACAGCCTCTTGCCCACCTGCAGCCAACGGACTTCTGGGACAGAGTGAGAAGCACAGAAGGCCTTGATGTTGTGCAAGCACTGCTCAGAAAGAACAATCAGAACCATAGGTGACCAGCACTGCTCTGGTTATGCATAGAAAACAGAGCACCACAGGGGCTGATCTGGAGAGAGAAACTCTGTCCCAGACATGAGTCAGTATCCCCACGATGGACAGGAAGCTCAGGAAGGAGCCAGGAAGGTGATAATAAGCACCAGGACAATTGAGATTGCTCAAAGGCCCTTCTGAAGGGTCACTGAGTGCCAGCTGAGAGGCAGTGCTGGGCAGTGGGGAGGGCCAGGAGAAAGACTTGGGTGAAAGCTGTGAGAAACAGAGACACTCAGGGCTTTAGCAGCTGTCTGTGGATGGAGTAGGAGAACGAGGTCTGTCCTGGGACTGGGTCAGTGCTGAAGGTACCTGAGTGAAGCTGGGCTGGTGGAGAAGTGTCCTCCCTGCATGTGTGCCTCAGCCTGGGAGCAGGGGCCTGCCCACGGTGCGGGATGGCTGGGCTGTGCTCAGCCATGCCCCAGGAGATGACCTTGCTCTCTTCCTCCCCACACGGGGCAGGCCCTCAGGAAACACCCCTGAGCCTGGAGATGCACCAACCTGCTGCGCTGAGGTACCACTACTGCAGGGGAAGAAGGGAGGGTTGGAGAGACACATGGGGCCTGTGGGCAAGAGTGGTGTGGCCTGGGGAAGTGAGTGCCTGGGAAAAGTTACACTGGAGCCATAGGAGCCATTCTGGAAACAAAACTTGTAGGCAGGAACCACGCTTTTGTGGCACTGCAGAGCTGCTGGGCGCACTGTGCAGGGTGCTCTGATGGAGTTTTTTGTCCTTTACCATCGTGTATTAAGTGGTGCTTTTCTCTGAAATAGAGCAGCCAACAGAGGTGTGATGGATACTCTGAGATCATGAAAGCCATCAGAAAGCTGATCCCAATGAGATGTCTGATATGGGGAGGTCAGGAGAAGGCTGGACAGGAGAGATGTGAGATTTGGCAGAATGAATAGGGGCTTGGCCAGCAGAAATCAAGGATTTTGTAGAGGTAAGAGGGTTCAGGTTATGCTGATGCTGAAGTAACCGTGACCTAAAACAGTCATATGAGGCCCTTCCCCACTTTCAATCAGTAACCCTAAGTCACAAATCTAAAGGCTTCTCCACACCCTGACAGGAATCCACTACTCCAATGTCTGAACTCAAAGATTCCCTTGAAATCAAAACTCAGCCCATACATAGCCTCTTTCTCTTAACTTTACTCTATTGCTCACCCTGATCCTTGTGCTTAACACTAGCCTTAAAAGGCTCTCTTTAACCCTGGACTTCTAGGGAGACCTGAACAAAATCATAAATTGCAAAGCTTGCCAATAATTTAACCACAGGCTTGACACCCCAGGCAGCACACAAAATTCTTCCACTAAAATTTTGCCTAAACTCTAACTCAGAAAGGTGAGCCTTGTTCCCTAATGCCATACATGAACACCTAACACTCAAAGCCCCTGTTCCTGTGCACTAACCTCATCACATTCAGCCCCTCTACTGAACCTTAATTTAAGGTGCTTGGCCCCTTGTTGAAGGAGAACAGTGAGGCTGCTGTGCAGTCACTTGGCATTCAAAGATGAATGTAAGGGGCCATGGGTCTGATCAGCTTGTGGGCCACAAGGAGATGGGTGGGAATGCTCTGAGCCCTATCTCAGGATCTCCTGCCCCAGCAGGAGGAATGTGACTGTGGCAGGGACTGTGAGGTCACTTCTGCCTCTGCACTTGATAGGGCAGCAGCAGGAACGTGTCACAGAAAGAGACTGGGAGGTCACTTGTGTCTGGAGGTGGCAGGTCAGCCTTGCCTTCTCCCTGGGAGCTGCACTTTTGGGCTGACATCTGGCAGTGGCCCTGCTAGGCCAGCAGAAGGCACCTGCTTGGCATGCTGACTGGGGGATCCCCTCTGCCTCCAGAGCCAGGAGGACCCAGGCAGAAAGAAGGCCCCAACATGGGTTGTCCTGTCCCTTCTGCTTGAGTCCATGAGTGGGCAGCAGCAGGCACAAGGCTTGGCTGTGTCTCCACAAGAAGCTGCAAGGCCAGCAGCAGGCCCCTGGCTTGGAAGCTGCTGCTGAGGTGACTTGTGTCTGCTTGGCTGAGAGGCCGCAAGGAGCCTGCTGGGTTGGGATGCCTACTTCAGGAGGGGTTTCCACCCTGATGGAGCTTCCTTTGGTAGTAGGAAAGAGCAGGAGAGAAAAACTTACCACAATTTGTGCCCAGGAAGGTTGGCACTGGCCATGAGGAGGAAGAAATGTCCAGCGGAACAACTGGTCTCGCTGCTCTTGTCAGAGGCAAAGAAGGCATTAAGTACCTCAGTCTTTACCTTATCTCGAGATCTTCAACAGATTTCCCGCATATCTAATAAAGGATGATGGCTCTCCTTAATCTTTCTTTAGTTATAGTATTTTTATAAACAGTTTTTCATTGTCTTTGAGAGTCACAGACAGATTGCGCTCCAGCTGGGCTTTGGCCCTTCTAATTTTGACCTGCACAGCCCCATAACATTCAGGACACAGCTCCAGACAAACTGACAACATGCATGAGAAGGAAGCGCAGCAAATGTGGGACCTAGCAGCTTTCCATTCCCTACTCTTCTATGACTCCGTGCTGCAATTCCATTCAACTGGTTACTCCTGTATTATCCAAACTTTTCTGCAACTCCTGATGCTGCTGTCTTGTCAGAAACAGCATAATTACACGATGGTTGAACTCTCTGCTTGCAGACATGAAGAGCTGAGAGAATGGAGCATCAGTGTGGGGCAACCTTGAGAAATTGCAGGATTTTGCCTACAGAAACCTCTTGACATTTAGAAGGAGAAGAGCCCAGTCCTGCACCAGAGGAAGAGGAACCCCACGCCTGAGGGCAGACTGGGACCCTGCTGAGTGAGCATTGCCGAGGAGGAGGAGGGCCTCGGAACCACGAGAGATGCCATATGAGCAGTGGTGCCTGCTCAACAGGAACCAGGTCAGCTTCCTACAGAGCTGCCTTACGAGGAGCATGGCCACCAAGAACATCCTAGTTATCAGACACAGCTCAGATCTGGGGTAACACTACACAGAAGAGGGTCTGCAGCCAGCCGGAAAAGACGTACAGGTCTAGGAGTCCCTAGGACAGCCTGGTGTGGAGAGGATCAAGGGCTCTACCAAGGCTGAAAGTCCCAACAGGACCCAGGCCTTTGTGTCCATGGCTATGGCTGTTGCCTCTGCCACTGAGGCCTACGAGGAGACAGATGATCGTTAAAGCACCAGGGCCTCATTGCCTCCTCGCCCCCAACCATAAAGTAGACAGGGGTCCTGCACTTGGCCATGCACACCCCCATCTCCTCCTGCCTCACAAAGAGCCCTGAGCAAGGTGTGAAGGGAAATGATCTCCTTTCCCAGGGGCTGGAGGTCAAGGTCTGGCCCTTGTGCTTGGTGACACACATCCAGTTTTCCTACACATCAGTGTCACCTTCACGCTGCCTTTGTCTCCTTGTCCTCACTGCCTCCAGGGTTCTGCTCTAATGAGCTCCAAGGGAGGCTGTGTCAGTGCTGGCCCTCAGGGGGACACTGCAGGAAACTTGCCTCTGACTTGGCCTTCTGGAGACATGTCTTCAATTGTCTCTGAGGGCCTGAGGTTCGTGGGCTCATCAGCCAAGCCCCCAGAGGGGTGATTGCAGTGCCTTGGGCTGGTGCTGTGTTGCTGAGCTGGGCCGGGCTCGTGGGACAGAGAGAGCTCGTGGCAAGAGGGCCCTGGTGCAGAGAGACAGCTGTGCCCAGGAGCAGCTCCTCTGCACAGCGCAGCAGGCAAGAGACACAGAGGCACAGACACAGAGAGAGGAAAAGGAGAGAGGGGCTGAAGGCAGTTGGCAGTGGGAGGATGCTGAGAGCTGCCTGCAGGAGAAATGTGCACAGCCCTTGACAAAGTAAGTGCCTGGCTGCAGGGCCATGCAGCTGCAGGTCCTGGAAGGGTCTCCTGCTGGGTCTTGTTTCTGGGAGGGCAGTGGGCAATGCAGTAGGCTTTGAGAGTCCTGCTGGGTTCCCGTGCGAGTGAGGAAGTCTGGCAGAAGACCCTTGGAGTGTCATAACCTAGCTACCCCTGGTCAGCCAACAGTGTGGTGGCCAAGCCGCCTTCAGACACTGCAGGGGATGCAGATTGGATATTGGGACACCTCAGCTTGCAAATATCCTGCTCTGTCTGTGGGGCATCCTCCTGGGCTGCGTGCTGCTCTCCAGAAGGATGCAGGGCAGCTGGAGTGAAGCCTCTGCACCTCTGGCTAGGAGGGAAGAGCTGAGAACTTGCTCACAACCCACAGGCAAGGTGAGGCTTCTGTCCAGCTGCACTGGGACTGGGACTTCTCTGCTCTCAGCTGTCTCCTGTTTCTTATCAGGGAAACAGCACAGTGGGATGGTCCTACAGCTCTCAGAGAGGTGACAGGGCAGCTGAGAACACTGGTGTTCAGCAGTGAAAATCTGCATTCAGATGAGCTGTTTGCGACAGTACTGCAAATCTCATTGACCTGACAAGTGGACTGAAATAGTTTCCCCCATGTGTCTGCCTCCCTCCTGTTACACAGCAGGAAGGACTCCTCTGCAGCCCACAGCAGCCCCTGCTCCCAGTGCCACTCTCAGCCAGCACCAGCTGCAGCTCAAGCAAGAGAAATGCAGAAAGGTTCAGCTGCATAGACAGGGGTTGGGCAGGGTGGTGCTCTAAAACTTGCAATATGTTTTCCTCAGAGAAGCCTCTTCTAACTTTGTTCTCCCTTCTCGTCTTCAGCAGACAACTGTGTCCAGAGTCAGCAAATGCCCAACGTCAGCTCTGTGAGCGAGTTCCTCCTGCTGGCATTCGCAGACACGCGCGAGCTGCAGCTCCTGCACTTCGCGCTCTTCCTGGGCATCTACCTGGCTGCCCTCCTGGGCAACAGCCTCATCCTCAGCGCCGTAGCCTGCCACCACCGCCTCCACACCCCCATGTACTTCTTCCTCCTCAACCTCGCCCTCCTCGACCTGGGCTGCATCTCCCCCACTCTGCCCAAAGCCATGGCCAATGCCCTCTGGGACACCAGGGCCATCTCCTACCAAGGATGTGCTGCACAGGTCTTTTTCTTTCTTGTCTTCATTTCAGTAGAGTATTATAACCTTACTATCATGGCCTACAACCGCTACGTTGCCATCTGCAAGCCCCTGCACTACGGGAGCCTCGTGGGCAGCAGAGCTTGTGCCCAGATGGCAGCAGCTGCCTGGGGCAGTGGCTTTCTCAATGCTGTCCTGCTCACGGCCACTACTTTTTCTCTGCCCCTCTGCCAAGGCAATGCTGTGGACCAGTTCTTCTGTGAAATCCCTCAGATCCTCAAGCTCTCCTGCTCAAATGCCTACCTCAGGGAAGTTGGGGCACTTGTGTTTAGTATTTCTTTAGCCGTAGGTTGTTTTGTTTTCATTGTGGTGTCCTATGTGCAGATCTTCAGGGCAGTGCTGAGGATGCCCTCTGAGCAGGGCCGGCACAAAGCCTTTTCCACGTGCCTCCCTCACCTGGCTGTGGTCTCTCTCTTTCTTAGTACCGTCATGTTTGCCTACCTGAAGCCCCCTTCCATCTCCTCTCCATCGCTGGATCTCGTGGTGTCATTTTTGTACTCAGTGCTGCCTCCAGCAATGAACCCCATCATCTACAGCATGAGGAATAAAGAACTCAAGGAGGCACTGAGGATGTTATTGCAATATTCAGTATTTCAGAAAGGAACCCGTCTTCTGCATCTGATTCCCTGAAGTATAACTGGATAAGGCAGAAACATCTTTGTTCATATATTTCAAAAACTCTTCAGCCTTTTAAATATTATTCCAATATGCTAAATATTATTTCTTATATTTTTATTTAAAAAATAAGATATTTTTATTCCTCTATCTCCTTATTCCTTTTCTTCTAACCCAAAGTCCTCATGTAGAGGTGCTGCGAAGCTCTTTGTAATTAACTAAATAAAGGAACCAGCAGGTAGGCAGTTTCTGTGGATCTCATTTCTCATAAACTCTTCTCAGGTACAGCAGTGGTCGTGGGATGAAGATCCTTGCTGCAATGTGGTGGAAAGCCCTGGTGTCCTCCTTTGGGGCTGCCCTTTCTACCCTGGCAGGCACTCCCTCCCTCAAGCCTTTGGAGGGGACCTCCACAGCCCATCTAGCCACCCCCACTAGCCACGCATGGACACCTACAGCAGGCAGCCCAGGCCCATTTCCAGTTGGGTTTGGGGTATCTCCAGTTGAGGAGGACTCCCCCACTTTGGGGGAAACATGATCGAGTGCTTGGTATTGGAAACATGATCCAGTTCTTGATATTGCTCACAGTAAAAGTGTTTTCCTGTGTGCAATTCCCATGTCTTGTCCAATCACTGGGCATTGCTGAGACTGTCAGAGGAAAAGATCTGATAGCATATCTATGTCTCACAGACAGCTCATAGCAGCAGACAGAGATGAAGTAGACATGTTTTCTTGGTATTAGTCAGAACCAAAATGCTCCCCTAGGCCTCTGTATTCAGTAAAAGAGGTCAAGGATGAGAAGAGCATGTACTGAGAAGAAGGCCATGAAAAGCCACCAGGACAAGGGCCATTTTCTGCCCCTGCAGGAGACTGACCCTGGGCAAGGCCCAACCTGGGAAGCAGCCATGTTGGACGTACTTAGTGGGCAGTGAGCTGGGCAGGAGGCAGCCCTGTGCCCTGGGAGCACAGGAGGGAAGGCTGAGGGGCACCTCACCGCAGCCTGCCAGGAGATGCAGGGATGTCAGGAAGAGCCCCGCGGGGCCAGGCTGTGCACTGTGATGTGCAGGGAGCCCTACTCCTGCCACGCTGCGTGCACTGGCTGCAGAAGAGGGGACCCCCATCCAGCCCCTGCATGGGGCATGGGGCTCTGCCACCCGCCTGGCCCCATGTTTGACCCCTTGTCTCTGCTGGGCCCCACCTTCCACACTTAAATGTGTCCCTTGGCTGTCAGCTCCCTTTCCCCTGCTTTGTGGGAATACCAGGCAGACAGGTTACCATTAGGTGCGGTGGTGCTTGTGTAATTCACATTGGTGATGGCACAAATGACGGTTCCTTCACCAGTAATGCACATCCTTTTTTGTGTTAGGCCAAACTCAACGTCCTTCTCTCTCTGCTTTTCCTCCTGGATGAACTGGATTAGGTCTCCTTGACTACTCTGAGGCACAATGCCATGCTTTTTGCCTTCTGCTACTCCAGTACAGTATGTGTGACTTTCCCTTACTCTGCACATTGACATCACGGGTCATTCCACATTTGTTGCTTTCAAATCCTTAGTTGGACGTGGGCCATTTTCAAAGTGGGGCAAGCTGATGTGTTCTGGCTCAGCCATTTGAAGCGTGCTATACTTGAGTTTTTCAGCCTGAGTTTGCTAAAGATGACCCAGGAAGGTCATCAACAGATGTTCAAGTGTCTACTTTAAGTAAGGGAGAGTATCTCAGGTTTCCAGTGGCCATTTAAAATCTAGGTCAATCCAAGGAACCCACTGAAGAAGAGGGTTGTTTTTGAAGGGGTTTCCTGTGCTGCACTGGGCTGCAGTTACAGGGACAAAGACCACTGCTGGTAGTGGAGGTGCCCTGGGAACTCCACCTGGCTCCACCTGATTTTCCCAAAGGGCTCCGGCTTCCTGCAGGTCTTTAATGACATCTGCCAGTCCGGGGAAGTGCCTCAAACACAACGGGGCTACTGGAGCTTTTCCCTGGTTGCTTATGGTCAGACAGCATAGCTCTGCCAGAATACCCAGTATTTTTTTCACTACTTGAATAATATAGCAACAACTCATCAGCTCAAAGGTTCAATCCCTTCCATAAAATGTCTCATGTGAAGTGAATTTCTATCATGAAGAAATGTGATTTTTCAGGATGCATATTCATCACAGGAGAAGAAATACTGGTGTTCACCTGTACTTGCATTGTCATCGCTTTTCTATCGTGGTGTGCTCCCTCCCTCATCTTCCAGGCACAAAACTCATCTTGATTACACAGACCGTGCTGAATGCCCCCTTTCCAGCTGCCTGTCTGGACCTATGCACTTCCCATCATTCTCCTGGTTTCCCCTCCTCTTACTGTTTAATCATTCAGACCTCTCTCACCAACCCAGTTTCTGCTTTGAGTTTCAGTGAGTTCAAGCTCGCCCGTCTCTCAGCAGTCTGTCTAATGGTTTCCTTAGTAAGACCCTCATCATTTATCATTGAATTAGTATGATATGGATTAATATTAACACAATTATCTGAAATTTCCTATTACTCACTGAAAAATACATCATGTACAGTCATCCTTTTGGGAAGGTAAACATCACTGCAGGCAACAAAATAAGGAACTTGAACTTTTTTGTTTCGTTTTTTTTGAAAATTGCAGCATGATTTCCTGTTGTTTGTTTTGAAATAGGAAAACCCCTGCTCTTCCCACCTAAGCAGGGCTTCAAAGGTCAAAGCCTAGACCAATATAACCAGAAGAATGATGCTCTAAACTGAAACACAAAATTCAGCCTTTAAAATGAAGAAAGATTTTTATTAGATGCTCCTTGAAATTTTCCCCCTTAACTACAACATGAAAGCTCTCCAATTAGCTGATCAAGTCTTGAAGACTTGAAGAAAATGGTTGGAGAGATTTGGCTCCTTAGGAGTTTCTGTGTTTTAATGAGTTCCATTGTGTATTTTGGTGCTGACTCAATGAAACTTGGGTACTGAGAGGACAATGATGTAACTGTGCGAAAATGCAAATGCAAAAGGAAAAGCTGAAGTGACTTGGAGTATTAATCGGCCCCACTGAGGCCTGTTACTAACAAAGCCTCCCCAGGGACATGTTAGGACACATAATTGGAGGCCATGGTTACAGACAGGCAAAGCACTGTGCTGAGAAAAGTCTTGGTTGGTTTTGGTGAAGCAAAAGGTCCAAGGCCTGACCCCAGCCACTGGAAGGGGAGATCCTGCACCCCCTTGTCTGGCTCAGGACTTTTCCTGGGGGTCTGAGGAATGTGGTGGGCAGTGTGATGCCAAGTGAAGAACACTGGTAAGACACCACCCTGCCTCTGCACAGGGTTGCAAGGAAGCAAAGAGGCTGCACTGCAATGACTATATCTCATCTTCTCATAAGCTCTAACCAAAGTGACAGGGCTGTTTGCGTCTTCCATTCTTGCCAGCATTCTCTGCCTTCTCTGCACGCTTTAATATGCTGTCCCACACTTTGTCCTATTTCCTGGAACTCTGCAGACACCCATCTCTATTCAACACCTTGCTCTCATCCCAGCATTTCCATCATTTCACCAACGTCTCATCAATCCTCACCAGCTGTTCCTTGAAAAACAAAGCTAGAGTCTGATCATAGACACTCACCAGAATCTTCCAAGCCTTGTGCCTCCTGCTGTAATCTGCCAGTCCAGGGAAGTGCCTGAAACACAACGGGGCCACTGGAGGTTTTCCCTGGTTGCTTATGGTCAGACAGCTGAATGTCCCCTTTCCACCTGCCTGTCTGGACCCATGCACTTCCCATGGTTCTCCTCATTTGCCCTCCCCTTACTCTTTGATCATTAGAGACCACTCTCACCAACCCAGTTACTGATTTGAGTTTCAGTGAGTTCTAACGCACCCATCTCTCAGCAGTCTTTTAACGGTTTCCTTAGGAAGACCCTCATCATTTATCATTGAATTTATATGATATGCATTAATATTAACACAATTATCTGAAATTTTCTATTACTCACTGAAAAATACATCATGTACAGTCATCCTTTTGGGAAGGTAAACATCACTGGAGGCAACAAAATAAGGAACTTGAACTTTTTTTTTTTTTGAAAATTGCAGCATGATTTCCTGTTGTTTGTTTTGAAATAGGAAAACCCCTGCTCTTCCCACCTAAGCAGGGCTTCAAAGGTCAAAGCCTAGACCAATATAACCAGAAGAATGATGCTCTAAACTGAAACACAAAATTCAGCCTTTAAAATGAAGAAAGATTTTTATTAGATGCTCCTTGAAATTTTCCCCCTTAACTACAACATGAAAGCTCTCAAATTAGCTGATCAAGTCTTGAAGACTTGAAGAAAATGGTGGAAGAGATATGGCTCCTTAGGAGTTTCTGTGTTTTAATGAGTTCCATTGTGTATTTTGGTGATGAGTCAATGAAACTCGTTACTGAGAGAATGATGCAACTGTGTGAAAAAGCAAATTCAAAAGGAAAAGTTGAAGTGACTTGGAGTCTTAATGGGCCCCACTGAGAGCTGTTACTAACAAAGCTTCCCCAGGGACTTGTTAGGACAGATAATTGGAGGCCATAGTTACAGACAGGCAAAGCACTGTGCTGAGAAAAGTCTTGGTTGGTTTTGGTGAAGCAAAAGGTCCAAGGCCTGACCCCAGCCACTGTGAGGTGAGATCCTGCACCCCCCTGTCTGGCTCAGGACTTTTCTTGGGGGTCTGAGGAATGTGGTGGGCAGTGTGGTGCCATGAGAAGAACACCGGTATGACACCTCCCTGCCTCTGCACAGGGTTGCAAGGAAGCAAAGAGGCTGCACTGCAATGACTATATGTTGTCTTCTCATAAGCTCTAGCCAAAGCATCAGGACTGTTGGGGCCTTCCCTTTTTACCAGCAACCTCTGTCTTTTCCTCTGCATGCTTTCCTATGCTGTCCCACACTTTGTCCTATTTCCTGGAAGTCTGCAGACAGCCATCTCTGTTCACCACTTTGCTCTCATCCCAGCATTTCCATCATTTCACCAACGTCTCGTCAACCCTCACCAGCTGTTCCTTGAAAAACAACGCTAGGGTTTGATCAGAGATACTCACCAGAATCTTCCAAGCCATTGGCCTGCTGCTGGCCTTGCAGCTTCTTGGCTAGACACAGCCAAGCCTTGTGCCTGCTGCTGCCCACTCATGGACTCAAGCAGAAGGGACAGGACAACCCATGTTGGGGCCTTCTTTCTGTCTGGGTCCTCCTGGGTCTGGAGGCAGAGGGGATCCCCCAGTCAGCATGCCAAGCAGGTGCCTTCTGCTGGCCTAGCAGGGCCACTGCCAGATGTCAGCCCAAAAGTGCAGCTCCCAGGGAGAAGCCAAGGCTGACCTGCCACCTCCAGACACAAGTGACCTCCCAGTCCCTTTCTGTGACACGTTCCTGCTGCTGCCCTATCAAGTGCAGAGACAGAAGTGACCTCACAGTGGGCCATGAGATCCTGAGGTAGAGCTGAGCTCTCTCTAGTCCCCTCGGTATCTCTTTTTCATTTTCTGGGTTAGAGATTCAGCAAAGTTTTAGTGGGAGTGTTTGGTGTCTGCTTGTGGTGTCAGGTCTGTGGTTAAGGTATGGACAAGCTCTGTGGTTTAGGGATGTTTTAGGTCTGCTAAGAAGTCTAGGGTTAAATAGAGCATTTTAATGTTAGTGTTAAGGGAAAGGATTAGGGTAATCAATAGAGAAAATTGCTTCCTTTCAGAGTATTTAGGTTTGGGGAATAAAATTAGTGTTTCAAGTAAGGTAAAGGCCATATGTGACTGTTTTAAGTCAGTGTTACTGCACTACCAGCATTGCATGAATGCTCTTACCTCTATGAAATCATTAATTCCTCCTGGCCATGCTCCTCTTCCCACCCCAAAATCTCACTGTTGTTCCTTACCTCCCCCTCTTTTATAGGGATCATCTTTCTGATGACATTCACAGAGTATCTGTCTCACCTCTGTTGGCTCCTCCATTCCTGAGAAGGAAGTGGCATTGTAGAGGAATCAGGAGGGAAAATGACACAAAGGTCTTTAGGAGCATCCTGCACAATGTGCCCATCAGCTCTGCACCTCCACAAAATTACGCTTCCTACGTACAAGTTTTGTTTCCCAAATGGCTTCTGTGGATCCAGGGTTACTTTTCCCAGGCCCTCTCACATGTTTCAGTTTTGGATGTGCAGGGATGGGATAAGGAAAGTTAAGGCACGAATGGAACTGAGCTTAGCAGGGGATGAAAAGAATAACAGGAAGAGATTCTGTAGATACATTGCTCAGAAAAGAAAGGCCAAGGAGAGTGTACCCCCTGTAATGGATGAGAAGGGTGAACTGGTAATGACAGACATGGAGAAGGCTGAGGCACTCAACAACTTTTCTTCAGTCTTTACTGCCAATCAGGCTTCCCAAGTCTTTTATTCCCTGAACCCATAGGTAGAGGCTGGGGGGACCAAATTCCCACCTGTTCTAAGTGAAGAGAAGCTTTGAGGCCACCTGAAGAAGCTCAAGCAGTACAAGTCTATGGGGCTTGATGACTTGCATTCCAGGGAGTGGAATGGTGTGGCTGAGGCTGTGGATGTTCCATCCTTGGAGGTGTTCAAGGCCACGTTAGATGAGGCCCTGAGGAACCTGATCTAGGGGGTGGTGTCCCTGCCTATGGCAGGGGGGTTGGAACTAGATGATCATCGAGGCACTTTCCAACTCATCCGTTGTATGATTCGCTGATTCTGTGATTGTGCTTCAGAGGCTAAGTAACAATAACAGCAATAATAATAATAATAATAATAATAAAAATAGCATGGTATTGGGCTTCAGAATACTCAGTGATCCTTTGTGATATGGTTTAGTGGAGGACTTGTTAGTGATAAGTCAGAGGTTGGACTAGGTGATCTTGGAGGTCTCTTCCAGCCTAGATGATTCTGGGATTCTGTGTTCCAGTTCATCCATGAGACAAAACCCTGCAAGCAGCAGGAAGGACACTGAAATGTGGCCTAACATGAAGGAGGCTCCAGATCGCTGGTGTAGAAACAGCATTTTTGTGCCATGACCAAGGTGGTATCTGCTGCAGAAAAAAGCATACATCTGAAGTAAAAGGCCTAGGCCAGCACCGGTGTGGCACAGGCTTGAGATTTGGGTGTATGTGAACATTATGTAACCACAGGATCTTTAAAGTCCCTTCCAACATGAGCGATTCTGTGCTTAGCAGCCCTGTACAGTCCCTATAGGGCCCAGCCTCAGTTCATGCCCCTCAGCTGGTGCTCCAAAAGTGCTCCCTCACGTCACTTGTCCCACCTGCATTCCTTGGCTACCCCAGGGCATCCTGGAGGCAGTGGCCACCTCTGAATAGAGAATGGAAACCAGCCATGAAAGTAGACCTAGGAAAAAATGGAAGCCTGTGCATAAAAGGACTCTAA
>JADZGK010000445.1:11893-24056 GCA_018104995.1 Cairina moschata | reverse complement strand
ATACGCCGCCTGTCTTTCCATTTTACTTACGTCGGTACCGTTGCAGCCTTTGCAAGACCTCCGCGGCGTCTTCCGGCGGGACCCTCTCGGCTCGTCCCGGGTGCGGGAGGCTGCGCTATTGCCAGCCTTTTTCACCTCCTGTGCTGCTAGGCAGGACCGAGAACGCTCTCCGTCGCTCTTTTCGGCACACAGGTTCACCGCCAGAGGAGTTCCTGCCCTTTCGGTCCCTGTTCGGGCGCCATTTGTCGTCGACGGAGGGAAGACACAGACGCTCAATATGAGTGATCAGTGAACTTCAATTTATTGCCCGAATAGCCTAGCTTTTATAGTGAATTTGACAGAGGCGTACAGTGTTTCACACAAGATCATTGGACAAAATTATCTTATCTTATAACAGTTATCTTATAACAGACAGCACAATCAGGGGCAGCCATCAGCCTGCAGATACTAACAGCTGACAGAATGGAGCATCAGTCAGGGGGAACTTTGAGAAATACCAGGATTTTGCCTACAGAAACCTCTTGACATACACAAGGAGAAGAGCCCAGTACTGCACCGGAGGAAGAGGAACCCCACACATCAGGGCAGACTGGGACCCTGCAGAGTGAGCAGTGCCCAGGAGGAGGAGGGCCTTGGCACCACGAGGGATGCCATACGAGCAGTGGTGCCTGCTCAGCAGGAACCAGGCCAGCTTCCTACAGAGCTGCCTTCTGAGGGGCATGGCCACCAAGAAGATTTGAGTTGTCAGACTCAGTTCAGATCTGCTATGACACCACGTAGATAAGGTTTGCAGCCAGCAATGAAACATGTGCAGGTATGGGAGTCCTTTTAATGGCCATGTCTAGACACGATAGAGGGCTGTGGCAAGGCTTAAAGTCCCAACAGAACTCATGTCTTTGTGTCCATGGCTATGGTTGTTGTCTCTGCCACTGAGGCCTATGAGGAGACAGCTTATCGCTAAAGCACCAGGGCCTCATTGCCTTCTCGCCCCCACCCATGAACCAGGCAGGGGTTGTACCATTCTCCTGCACTTAGCAAAGCACATCCCCATCTCCTACTGAAACACAAAGATCCCTGAGCAACCTGTCAAGGGAAAGGATCCCCCTTCCCACAGGCTGGAGGTCAAGGCCTGGCCCTTGTGCTTGGTGACACACATCCAGTTTTCCTCCACATCAGTGTCACCTTCACATTGCCTTTGTTTCCTTGTCCTCACTGCCTCCAGGGTTCTGCTCTAACGAGCTCCAAGGGAGGCTGTGTCAGTGCTGGCCCTCAGGGGGAAACTGCAGGAAACTTGCCTCTGACTTGGCCTTCTGGAGGGATGTCTTCAATTGTCTCTGAGTGCCTGAGGTTCGTGGGCTCATCAGCCAAGCCCCCAGAGGGGTGATTGCAGTGCCTTGGGCTGGTGCTGTGGTGGTGAACTGGGCCGGGCTCGTGGGACAGAGAGAGCTCGTGGCAAGAGGGCCCTGGTGCAGAGAGACAGCTGTGCCCAGGAGCAGCTCCTCTGCACAGCGCAGCAGGGCTGGGGGCTCTGACCGCAGCTGGCATGCAGAGAGGAGAGAAGGAGAGAGGGCTTGGAGGCACTGAGGAGCGCAACAACAGAGGGCAGCGTGTGGCAGGACACATCTGCAGGCTCCTGACACCATGAGGCTCTGGCAGCAGGGCCATGCAGGTGGGGTTGCCAGAGGGGTCTCCTACAGCTGGTACATCCAATGGCTGATAGCATCCATCAGGGTCGGTCTCTCTGTTTCTCCAGAAAGGAGTAGAAAACCCGTTAGAGAATGGCATTTATGATAGCATATTTCAAGAGGAAGCACAAGAGAGGGGCTACCTGAAAGGCAAGACATTTTCTGTAGCCTGTGCTTGCAGATACCTGTGGCAGAGCGGAGGCTGGTTTCATGGTAATAGGTGGTCAGGGTTGTACTGAAGACTGAGACTTCTAGAACATTGCAGTGAGAGATCAATATTTCATCAATGAACTTCATAAAGTCCCTTCCCACACTTCAACCCAGAAACTATACCAACATCATTCTTGTTGTCCTCTCAGGTTTTATCCTAGCCGATCTTTTGGAGCTGCAAATCCTCCAGTGCCCTGTGCCCTGTCTTTCGGAGGTCTCTGCTGGCTTCAAGTGAGCACAGATCACCTGCACTGAGCAGGAGCTGCTTCCTCTGCAGGCAGAGCTGCAGCACAGGAGGGTCTGCTGAGTGTCCGTCTGTCCCTCCCTGGCCTTGCCTCCCCTGGCAGCAGCACGCTGGCATTCCTCCTGGCTTCTCCAGCTGGCCGTGCTGCTGCTGGTCTTGTTCCCAGGCTGGCTGGTAATGGGGATTTCACATGCCCATGGGGTGAGCCCTCGGTGTGCTTGAGGGAAGGGGAGTATGGGGCCAGGGTGAGTGGTCTGGAGATGGGCACTTTGAGCCTGGATTCCTCTGCTCTCAGCAGTGTTCAGGTTCTTCTCAGGTCAATCTCTGAGTTGAACTTTGCTGCAGCTCACACAAGGTGGCTGAGACCAGCACTGATGGATGGATTGTCTGTCCTCACTAAAGGACACTCTGCACTATAGGGACAGTCCCTTTTTCTCTTAGGATGCACAAAGTTTCCCATTAATTGCAGGAGAAAAGCCCAGGAATTCTGTTTTAGAAAACCTCAGCAGGTGTGGTAGGGTAGCAACAACAAAAAATCTGACCCTATAAAATAGACATTAAAAAAGTCCGTACATATATATCTGCTGTGAAGTTGGGTGACCTGGGAGCAACACTGGGGCAAGGTTCTTTGATACCAGCAGTGAAGTGAGTCTGAGATTACCCCATGTTCAACCTTATCTCTGACTGTAGGTCAAAACTGACTCTTCCATTGCCCATGGAGGAGTACCCTGCTCCCAGGGATACCCTCAGACAGCATCCGGAAGAACTCAAGAAAGGGACCCGCCAGATGTCTTCCTGGAAGTGGACAATTTTCTGGCGATTTTAGATGAGAAATAGGATGAATTTTTCTCTGATAAGTCTGTTGTACGATATTCCTGTTCTTCCTCTTCTATGTGCAGGACCACATCCCAGAAATGCAAATGCCCAACAAAAGCACCATCACTGAGTTCCTCCTGCTGGCATTCGCAAACACGCGCAAGCTGCAGCTCCTGCACTTCGCGCTCTTCCTGGGCATCTACCTGGCTNGATAATCTGCTCCAAGAGCTTCCCCAGTACCGAGTTCAGACTGACAGGCTTGTAGTTCCACGATCCTCCTTCCAGCCATTTTGTAGGTGAGCATCACATTTGCTAGTCACCAGCTGACTGGGAACACCCCTGATAGCCAGGACTGCTAATAAATTAAGCTGTTTGCTTACCTCTTTTCTTTTAATAAATACTATTTTTTTATTTAATCCTATTTTGAAGTCCGAGCCATTTATAACACCTCTGACTTGGCCTTCTGGAGAGATGTCTTCAATTGTCTCTGAGGGCCTGAGGTTCGTGGGCTCATCAGCAAAGCCCCCAGAGAGGTGATTGCAGTTCCTTGGGCTGGTGCTGTGGTGGTGAGCTGGGCCGGGCTCGTGGGACAGAGAGAGCTCGTGGCAAGAGGGCCCTGGTGCAGAGACAGCTGTGCCCAGGAGCAGCTCCTCTGCACAGCACAGCAGGGCTGGAGGCTCTGACCGCAGCTGGCATGCAGAGAGGAGAGGAGGAGAGAGGGCTTGGAGGCACTGAGGAGCGCAACAACAGAGGGCAGCGTGTGGCAGGACACATCTGCAGGCTCCTGACACCGTGAGGCTCTGGCAGCAGGGCCATGCAGGTGGGGTTGCCAGAGGGGTCTTCTACAGCTGGCTGATAGCATCTGTCAGGGTGAGTCTCTCTGTTTCTCCAGAAATGAGTAGAAAATGTTTTAGAGAATGGCATTTATGATTGTATATTTCAAAAGGAAGACCAAGGCAGGGGCTACCTGAAAGGCAAGACATTTTCTGTAGCCTGTGCTTGCAGATACCTGTGGTAGAGTGGAGGCTGGTTTCATGGTAATAGGTGGTCAGGTTTGTACTGCAGACTGAGACTCCAAGAACATTGCAGTGAGGGATCAATATCTCATCAATGAACTTCATGAAGTCCCTTTCCATACCTCAGCCCACAGAGTGCACCAACATCATCATTGTGGTCCTCTCAGGTTTTATCCTAGCTTATGTTAGGAGCTGCAAACCCTCCAATGCCCAGTGCCCTGTCTTTGGGAGGCCTCAGCCAATTTGAGATGAGTACAGATTGCCTGCACTGAGCATGAGCTGCCTCGTCTGCAGGCAGAGCTGCAGCACAGGAGGGTCTGCTGAGTGTCCGTCTGTCCCTCCCTGGCCTTGCCTCCCCTGGCAGCAGCACGCTGGCATTACTGCTGGCTTCTCCAGCTGGCCGTGCTGCTGCTGGTCTTGTTCCCAGGCTGGCTGGGGATGGGGCTTTCACATGCCCATGGAGTGAGCCCTCGGTGTGCTTGGGGGAAGGGGAGTATGGGGACACGGTGAGGGGTGTGGAGATGGGCACTTTGAGCCTGGATTCCTCTGCTCTCAGCAGTGTTCAGGTTCTTCTCAGGTCAACCTCTGAGTAGAACTTTCCTGAAGCTCTCACAGTGCAGCTGAGACCAGCACTGATGGACGGATTGTCTGGCCTCAATATCGGAAACTCTGGACTATAGGGACTGCCCCTTTTTCTCTGAGGATGCACATAGTTTCCCATCAAGTGCAGGAGAAATGCTAAGGATTTCTGTTTTAGAAAATCTCAACAGGTGTGGTAGGTTAGCAACAACAAAAAAATCTGACCCTATAAAATAAAAATTAAAGAAATCCGTATATATATATCTGCTCTGAAGCTGGGTAACCCAGGAGCAACAAAGGGGCAAGGTTCTTTGATATCAGCAGTGAAGAGTGTCTGAGATTACCCATGTTCTGCCCTTCCCCTGGCTATTGGGCAAAACTGACTCTTCCATTGCCCACAGAGGAGTCCCCTGCTCCCAGGGATACCGTTTCCTTAGGCAGCATCAGGAAGAACTAATGAAAGGGACTTGCCAAATGTCTTCCTGGAAGAGGGCAATTTTCGGGAAATTCTAAATGAGAAATGGGATGCGTTATTCTCTGATAAGTCTGTAGTACATTACTACTGTTCTTTCTCTTCTATGTGCAGAACCACATCCCAAAAACACAAATGTCCAACAGAAGCACTGTCACCGAGTTCCTCCTGCTGCCATTCTCAGACACACGCGAGCTGCAGCTCCTGCACTTCGCGCTCTTCCTGGGCATCTACCTGGCTGCCCTCCTGGGCAACGGCCTCATCCTCAGCGCCGTAGCCTGCCACCACCGCCTCCACACCCCCATGTACTTCTTCCTTCTCAATCTCGCCCTCCTCGACCTGGGCTGCATCTCCACCACTCTGCCCAAAGCCATGGCCAATGCCCTCTGGGACACCAGGGCCATCTCCTATCAAGGATGTGCTGCACAGGTCTTCTTTTTTGTCTTATTGTTTGGAGCAGAATATTCCCTTCTCACAGTCATGTCGTACGACCGCTACGTTGCCATCTGCAAGCCCCTGCACTACGGGAGCCTCGTGGGCAGCAGAGCTTGTGCCCAGATGGCAGCAGCTGCCTGGGGCAGTGGCTTTCTCAATGCTGTCCTGCACACAGCCACTACATTTTCCCTGCCGCTCTGTCGAGGCAATGCTGTGGACCAGTTCTTCTGTGAAATCCCCCACATCCTCAAGCTCTCCTGCTCACATGCCTATTTCAGAGAAGTTTGGGCACTTCTGCTTAGTCTTTCTTTAGCATTTGGTTGTTTTGTTTTCATTGTGGTGTCCTATGTGCAGATCTTCAGGGTAGTGCTGAGGATGCCCTCTGAGCAGGGCTGGCACAAAACCTTTTCCACGTGCCTCCCTCACCTGGCCGTGGTCTCCCTGATGGTCAGCACTGCCATGTTTGCCTACCTGAAGCCTGCTTCCATCTCTTCCCCATCTCTGGACTTGGTGGTGTCACTTCTCTACTCGGTGGTACCTCCAGCAGTGAACCCCCTCATCTACAGCATGAGGAACCAGGAGCTCAAGGTTGCAGTGAGGAAACTGTTTCTATATGTGCTTCTTAAGCATCAGTGTTGTTAACATTATTGTGGTTTGTATCATGTCATTTTTATACTTACTATTATTATCATATTGTAATAATAATAATAATCCTCTAAACACTGCCGTTCTATTTGAGAAACTGACATGAGAGATTTTCATTTCATTTTTCATTTTTATTATTTTCATAACTTTTGATATTGGTTTAATTTATTAAGTAATTATTTACTTTGACTACATGTTCAATTCAACCTATTGAACTAGGCTTCCTCTGTAGGTAAAGACAATAAAGAAGACAGCCTAAGTTCAATGGTCTCAGTATCCCTCTCTTCCCATCTTCTCTGGAGGTGGGGGAGCAGCCCCAGCACACAGGAGGGGCTCAGGGCCAAGAGCCCAACTGCCACATGCAGGAGCAGCCCCAGTGGCCCTCGGAGCTGCCCCTCACTGCCCACTGGGCTCTGCCTCTCTGCTGCCTTCGGATCGGGGCTGCTGCTTCTCTGGAGCCAGGGCCATGGCCAGCAGCAGGACGTGGCCTTGTCACTGCTGCTCTCTTTTGGCTTCCACATTGTGCTTCTTTTTTTCTGGGTAAGTCCTGATATCTCGTGTACCTTGGTGACAGTCCTGTTGTCTCTACAGTGGCATCCCTGTCCCTGCAAGCAGCAGCAGGCACTTTGCAGCCCTGGGTCACAGCTGCCTCCCTTGCAGCACCACAGTAACAAATGGGGTTTTATTGGGTACTTCCTGGAGTGAAGAACATAGACTTAAAGTTCAAGGACAGTGTGTGAGGGACCAAGGGTCTGACCAAGAGCTTTACGGCAGCTCCTGAGAACAACTGGTCTTGGATTCATCTGCATGGCACTGCCCCCCTGCAGTGGGGCTCATGGCCACTACCAGCCTGGAGAGGAATCTGGAGCTGCCAGGAGATGTCAGGGGAGCTGCAGAGAGAACATGCAACACTGAGTTCACAGATCACACACAGATCACATAGAATTTTCTAGGTTGGAAGAGACCTCAAGATCATCGAGTCCAACCTCTGACCTAACGCTAACAGTCCCCACTAAACCATATCCCTAAGCTCTACATCTAAACGTCTTTTAAAGACTTCCAGGGATGGTGACTCCACCACTTCCCTGGGCAGCCTGTTCCAATGTCGAACAACCCTTTCGGTAAAGAAGTTCTTCCTAACATCCAACCTAAAACTCCCCTGGCGCAACTTAAGCCCATTCCCCCTCGTCCTGTCACCAGGCACGTGGGAGAACAGACCAACCCCCCACCTCTCTACAGCCTCCTTTGAGGTACCTGTAGAGAGCAATAAGGTCGCCCCTGAGCCTCCTCTTCTCCAGGCTGAACAAGCCCAGCTCCCTCAGCCGCTCCTCGTAGGACTTGTTCTCCAGGCCCCTCATCAGCTTTGTCGCCCTCGTCCAGATCATCGATAAAGATACTAAAGAGGACTGGCCCCAGCACCGAGCCCTGGGGAATGCCGCTAGTGACTGGCCTCCAGCTGGATTTGACTCCATTCACCACGAGTCTTTGGGCCCGGCCATCCAGCCAGTTTCTAACCCAACGAAGCGTACACCAGTCCAAGCCACAAACAGCCAATTTCTCAAGGAGAATGCTGTGGGAAACGGTGTCAAAAGCCTTACTGAAGTCAAGGTAGACCACATCCACAGCCTTCCCCTCATCCACCCAGCACGTCACTTTGTCATAGAAGGAGATCAGGTTCGTCAAGCAGGACCTGCCTTTCATAAACCCATGCTAACTGGGCCTGATTTCCTGCTTGCCCTGCAAGTGCTGCGTGATGACTCTCAAGAGGATCTGCTCCATGACCTTCCCTGGCACTGGAGTCAAACTAACAGGTGGATACTTTCCCAAGTTCCTGACACGTGCTTGAAACAGTCCCCACACTGGGCTGACTCAGGAAGAGCCCTAAACCCACTGGAGGGACAGGATGTCCCTTCCCAGAGGCTGGGGTCAGGGCCCGACTGTTGGACTTAATGGCACACATCAAGGTTTCCTCAGAATCAGGACCACCTTTCCTGGGCCTTGGTCTCCCCGTCATCACTGCCTGCACTTTTCTGCTCTAACAAGTCCATGGGGAGGCCTTGACAATAATGTCCCTCAGTGGGACCATTAGCACTGTGAGGCTTTGGAGTTTGCATCAGACTTGGACTACTTGAGAAGCTGCTTCAGCCACCCAGATAAAGCTCCTCTGCCAGGTACTGCAGGGCTTGGGGCACTGCCTGCAGCTGGCATGGGGAGAGGAGAGAAGGGGGAGAGAGGTTCAGGGCAGTCTGAGGCGGGGGGAAGGGGTGCAGAGCAGGGTCCCTGCTGTGCCCCAGGGGCTGTGTGCTGGGGCAGGGCCTCTGCCGCCTGCCAGGCTCAGCATTCAGCCTGCCCGGGGAGCCCAGGGGCTGCGGGGAGAAGCTGTGGGTGGAAGGAGCCCCCCCGGCATGGCAGGGCACGGCAGGGCAGGGTCCTGCTGCTGCCCAGAGCCTGCTGCCTGGGGCAGGCTGCTCACAGCCCCACACCTCCCCAGGGCACTGCACAGCAAAACTGCAAGGCAAGACCTACCTGAAGGCAGTGCACTTTTCTCTGCTTTCATTTTCCCACCTGTGTGGTGATTCAGGGGGATAGGAATGGAGTAGTAGTACTAAAGACTAAGGCTCCTTGATCATTGCTCTAGATATAAGGCACATCACACACCTCAGTGTACAGACAGAACCAACATTACCTTTGTTTTTCTTAGGGAATTATTTGACCTTCTCATGACCTGCAAACGGGGAGATGTCCCTGGCCAGCAGACTTCTCAGATCACTCCAGGTTCCCTTCTAAGTGTTGCTGCAGACGAGGACTGACTGCTTAAGAGTGCACAAAAGAGCCCCACGCTTGTTGTGGCACCCTCAGAACAACAACTAGACATAAGCTAAGGAGCTGCAGAAAGCTCTTCCTGAAAAGAAAGCGGCACAGATTATTGTGTGGTAAGGTGTTCTATGAGACTTGCAGTGGATTTTGGTCAGAGAAGTAACTACATTTTACACTGTCATTTTTTTCTTTTGGACAGGCTCCCTTGCTCAGAGGCGATAAATGTGTAATGGCAGCTCCATCACCGAGTTCCTCCTCCTGGCATTCACAGACACGCGCGAGCTGCAGCTCCTGCACTTCGCGCTCTTCCTGGGCATCTACCTGGCTGCCCTCCTGGGCAACGGCCTCATCCTCAGCGCCGTAGCCTGCCACCACCGCCTCCACACCCCCATGTACTTCTTCCTCCTCAACCTCGCCCTCCTCGACCTGGGCTGCATCTCCACCACTCTGCCCAAAGCCATGGCCAATGCCCTCTGGGACACCAGGGCCATCTCCTATCAAGGATGTGCTGCACAGGTCTTCTTTTTTGTCTTATTGTTTGGAGCAGAATATTCCCTTCTCACAGTCATGTCGTACGACCGCTACGTTGCCATCTGCAAGCCCCTGCACTACGGGAGCCTCCTGGGCAGCAGAGCTTGTGCCCAGATGGCAGCAGCTGCCTGGGGCAGTGGCTTTCTCAATGCTGTCCTGCACATGGCCAACACACTTTCCCTGCCCCTCTGCCAAGGCAATGCTGTTGACCAATTCTTTTGTCAAATTCCACAAATCGTGAAGCTCTCCTGCTCAGATGCCTACCTCCAGGAAGTTCAGCTACTTGTTTTCAGTTTTTCTTTTGTATTTGGTTGTTTTGTTTTCATTGTGGTGTCCTATGTGCAGATCTTCAGGGCAGTGCTGAGGATGCCCTCTGAGCAGGGCCGGCACAAAGCCTTTTCCACGTGCCTCCCTCACCTGGCCGTGGTCTCTCTGTTTGTCAGTACAGACATGTTTGCCTACCTGAAACCCCCCTCCATCTCTTCCCCATCCCTGGACCTTGTGGTGGCAGTTCTGTACTCAGTGGTGCCTCCAGCAGTGAATCCCCTCATCTATAGCATAAGGAACCAGGATCTCAAGGATGCCTCGAGGAGACTGATGACTAGAGATGTTTCCAAATCAAAAAAATAGCCCATTTTCTTCTGCATGTGACCCAGAATGCATTGCACAGATACACATAGAGAGATGAATATGAGTGAGCAGAAATGCCATCAGCCATTCCTACAAGTCTCATGAAGGCCAGTGGGGCAGACAGCGTCATGAGGTTAAGTAACATGCCCTGGGAAGGCACCTGAATCCAGCTCTGAGATGTGCTTCCTTGAAGCAAGGTCCCTGTGACCATTCCTCATGCCTTGGGGCATCTCAGAGGAGGGCAGAGCAGGGCAAAGCACTGCAGGGCTGAGGTGCCTCCCAGCCTCTGGCAGTGGCTGCAGGAGCCAGAGGGACACTGCAGTGTGCTGTGCGTGGTGTGCAAGGCAGAGACTCGTGTCTCGCAACAGCCCTGTGTGTATGAGGAGCGTGGGAGGCCAGCTCAGATGTGGAAACCTCACAGAGTGCTGCCCTTGCCCTGTGTGACTCCAGAACCAACCCCCAGTGTCTCTGTGAGATTTCTGTAACCGCCCTCTCACAAGCTCATTGCAGATGCCCCTCTCTGCTATGTCACTACCATGCCTTTCTGGACCAGGCCATCAAGTTTTTGGATCAGAGAGATTTCTGGGGACTTGGAAAAAGCAGACAGAAAACTCGTCTTCAGGAAGCACAAGAAAAAGGACTGGGAGATTTGCAGTTGTCACCTCTGCCCATGGGAACGTGATGGGGAAAGTCCTGCCGCAGGTGAAGCAGTAGGGGAGGGGAGAGAAGGGAATGTGGTGAACCTGGATTTGGCAAGGCCTTTGCCATAGTCTCCTGGAGTCTCCCTTTAGCCACATGGCTGATATTCACACTGAAGAAGGGGATGAAGTTGGGGGGGGGGAGAAGTTGGCTGGACATTAGTGATACCAAGTCCTCCTGCCAGCCAGGTACCAGCAGCACCCTTCAGTCATGGGCATTTGGGCCAACACTGTTGACCCTTTTTAATCTCCCTTTATGTTGGCATGGAGCACATTTCCCAGTCTTGATCTCTTCAACGTGAGTTATTCTTTAATTCAGTGACTTCTTTCCTTGGAGTTCTGCTTGAAGACCAGGAGGTGGAGGAAGGAAAAAAAAATGCATAAATAAAAGTTGGGAAATATATTTTGGTAAATGTTTGCATAAGACTATTCACAGAAAAAGCATTCTTTGGTAGATAATACTTGTCCACGGTGCTGTCAATAGTAAATAAATAAATAAATAAATAAATAATAATAATAATAATAATAATAATAATAATAATAAAAAACCTATGAGACTAAATCAAGAGAATTCATAGAAAAAAAAAAGCTGGTTGTGCTGCCATAAAAGACTCTTTCAGCTGTTACTTAGAGTCCTTTTATGCACAGGTTTCCATTTTTTCCTAGGTCTACTTTCATGGCTGGTTTCTATTCTCTATTCAGAGGTGGCCACTGCCTTCAGGATGCCCTGGGGTAGCCAAGGAATGCAGGTGGGACAAGTGACGTGAGGGAGCACTTTTGGAGCACCAGATGAGGGGCATGTACTGAGGCTAGGCCCTATAGGGGCTGTACAGGGCTGCTAAGCACAGAATCGCTCATGTTGGAAGGGACTTTAAAGATCCTGTGGTTCCATAAGGTTCACATACACCCAAATCTCAAGCCTGTGCCACACCGGTGCTGGCCTAGGCCTTTTACTTCAGATGTAGGCTTTTTTCTGCAGCAGATACCACCTTGGTCATGGCACAAAAATGCTGTTTCTACACCAGCGATCTGGAGCCTCCTTCATGTTAGGCCACATTTCAGTGTCCTTCATGCTGCTTGCAGGGTTTTGTCTTACAGATGAACTGGATCACAGAGTCACAGAATCCCAGAATCATCTAGGCTGGAAGAGACCTCCAAGTTCACCTAGTCCAACCTCTGACTTACCACTAACAAGTCCTCCACTAAACCATATCACAAAGGATCATGGAGTATTCTGAAACCCAATACCATGCTTGATGATGATGATGATGATGATTTTTATTATTGCTGTTATTGTTACTTAGCCTCTGAAGCACAATCACAGAATCAGCGAGTCATACAACGGATGAGTTGGAAAGCGCCTCGATGATCATCTAGTTCCAACC
>JADZGK010000445.1:0-10015 GCA_018104995.1 Cairina moschata | reverse complement strand
TTTGACATTCTCCTCATGTCCCGCCAACAGGGACATGTCCCTGGCCTGTGCACTTCTCAGATTACTGCAGATTTCCTTTTACCTGTTGCTGTAGACCAGAAATGACTGCTGCAGAGCCCACAGCACAGCCCCCTGCTTCTTGTGGCACCCTCAGAGCACCAAGCAGAGGTAAGCCAAGAAGCTGCAGAAAGCTCTTCCTCTGAAAGGAATGGGAAAGAATGTGTTCTGTGTGACTGTTCTATGAGACATGCATAGTATTTTGCTCAGAGAAGTCCTTAAATTTTACAATGTAATTTCTTCTTTTGGACAGACTACCTTGCCCGGGGCAATAAATGTGTAACAGCAGCTTCATCCCTGAGTTCCTCCTGCTGGCATTCACAGGACCCCATGCCCAGAATGAGCAAATGCCCAACAGCAGCTCTGTGAGTGAGTTCCTCCTGCTGCCATTCGCAGACACGCGGGAGCTGCAGCTCCTGCACTTCGCACTCTTCCTGGGCATCTACCTGGCTGCCCTCCTGGGCAATGGCCTCATCCTCACTGCTGTAGCCTGCGACCACCGCCTGCACACCCCCATGTACTTCTTCCTCCTCAACCTCGCCCTCCTCGATCTGGGCTCCATCTCCACTTCTGTCCCCAAAGCCATGGCCAATGCCCTCTGGGATGCCAGGGTCATTTCCTACCCAGGATGTGCTGCACAGGTCTTTTTGCTAGTCTTTTTGATTTCATCAGAATTATCTCTTCTCACCGTCATGGCCTATGACCGCTATATCGCCATCTGTCAGCCCCTGTACTACAGGACCCTCCTGAGCAGGAGAGCCTGTGCCAACATGGCGGCAGTTGCCTGGGGCAGTGGCTTTCTCCACGCTGTGCTGCATACTGCCAATACATTTTCACTGCCTCTCTGCAATGGCAATACCCTCAACCAGTTCTTCTGTGAAATCCCCCAGATCCTCAAGCTCTCCTGCTCAGACTCCTACCTAAGGGAAGTTCAAGTTCTTGTGGTTACTGCTTTTCTATTTGGGGGTTGTTTTGTTTTCATTGCTCTGTCCTATGTGCAGATCTTCAGGGCTGTGCTGAGGATTCCCTCGCAGCAGGGACGGCACAAAGCCTTTTCCACATGCCTCCCTCACCTGGCTGTGGTCTCCCTCTTTATGAGCACCATCATGTTTGCCCAGCTGAAGCCCCCATCCATCTCTTCGCCATCCATGGACCTGGTGCTCGCAGTCCTGTATGCAGTTGTGCCTCCAGCAGTGAACCCCCTCATCTACAGCATGAGGAGCCAGGAGCTCAAGAATGCCATATGGAAACTGATGGCCAGGTGTTTTTCATAACCAATAACATTCATGCCTTTCTTCTTCTGAGAACAACTGAAAACGTTAGTCACAATAGGCCATGCCAATTCTTTGATCTTGTGTTGCTGTTAGTTTCCACTAATATCCTGAGTAATTTTGTTCACTTAGAAGTAACATTCTTCATTTTGGTTCATTATTCTATTTCCCTCCTAAAAGAGCCATGCCTAAACACTCACATCTGCTTTCAGAGTTGCCGTCACATTAGAACGTGCTCAAAGAGAGTCCCAAAGGCTCCCTGGGACATAGGAAGTGCTGGGTGTAGTGGGTTTATATGGCAAGGTTTTGGTAGCAGGGGGTCATAAGTGTGGTTTCTGTGAGAAGGACCTAGAAGCTGCCCCATGTTAGGTAAGGACCCCATTGCTGACCAGAGCTGAGCCAATAAGTGATGTTGTTTTGCACCTCTGTGAGAGCATGTTTAAGGCATGGAAAAAAAAATGCTGTGCCACACAGCAGCTGGGAGAGTGAGAGGAGTGATGAACAGTCTTGCAGGCACCAAAGTCACTGAAGAAGGAGGCGTAGAGGTGCTCCAGTCTCCGGAGCAGAAGTCTCCTGCGGCCTGTGGTGAGGACCATGGTGAAGCAGGCTGTCCGCCTGCAGCCCACGGAGTACCACAGTGGAGCAGGGTTCTACACTGCAGCCCGTGGAGGAGACCACAGTCGAGCAGGTGGACCTGCACTGAGGGAGGCTGCAGCCTGTGGAAGACCCCTGCCAGAGCAGATTCCGGGCCAGACCGGTATCCCACGGAGAGGAGCCCACGCAGGAGCAGGTGACCTGGCAGGAGCTGCTGCCCGTGGGGGAGCCAGGTTGGAGCAGTTTGCTCCTGAGGGATGGACCCTGTGGTACAGACCCATATCTGGAGCAGTTCTGGAAGAGTTGCTGCCTCTGGGCAGCTCATGCCGGATCTGTTCAGCAAGGACTGCATCCCATGGGAGGGACCCCACGGCACAGGGGATGAGAGTGATTGAGAAGGAGCGACAGAGAAGAAGCGCTATAGACTGACCATAACCCCCGCTCCCCCATTCCCCTGCACCACTCAGGGGCATGAGGTGGAAGTGGTTGGTTGGGGAAAGGTGCTTTTGGTTTCTTTCCTTTGTTTCTCACTTCTCTAGCTTGTTAGTAATAAGTACTATCTCCCTATGCAGGGTCTGTTTTGCCCGTCACGATAATTACTGTGCAATCTCCTCATCCTTATCTCAACCCTTGAGTCCTTTTCATCGTATTTTCTCCCCATTCCTCTTTGAGGAGGGGGAGTGAGAGAGCAGTTGTGGTGGAGCTAGGCCGCCCACCCGAGTAGAACCACCACAATGACACAACCCTTTTGTAACAGCACAGACGCATCCTCCTGGAGAACACCAGGAGCTTTGTGCTGCACCCAAACCTTCCCAAGCATCCAAACAATCCCCTCGTGCTCCAAAGCACATCACTTGATATGCAAGTTTCAAGCCAGGGAACCCAAGCACCTCCTGAATCATCATGACAGGGCTCAAAAGCATCTCCTTGGAGACATCAAGCCCCTACCTAGAGCATTCAAGAATCTACCCTAAATAAGAATATCCTTCACGCATCTAAGCATCTCCATACTTCTCTCTAATACCTTCTTGGAAGACCCAAGCACCTCTTTGTGGAAGAGTAGCATCAGCCGTGAGCACCCAAGCATCTCCATGGGGCACCCAAGGAAATCCTTGCAGGACCCAAGCATCTGCACACAGCAATGAAGTACTTCCTTGGAGAAACCACACAAGCATCTCTCTGGGGAACACAAGCACCTTCCTGGAGGACCCAAGAATCTCTCTGGAATCCCCAAGCATTTTTCCAGGGCATGCTAGCATCTCCTCGCTTGAGCCAAGCAACCTTCCTTAAGCACACAGGCATCTCCCTGGAGCACCCAAGCATCAGCCCAGAATATCCATGCACTTTTGTGAGACACTCAGGTTCCTGCCATTGATGACAAACATGTCCCAGGGCACACAAGCACTATTTTGGACACCCAAGTAATTCGCAGATCACACAAGCATCTCCCAGAGGCACCCAAGCAGATTCTGAGAATATCCAAGCATCTATTTGGAGCAATAAAGCACTCACTGCGTCACCCAGGCATGTCCCTGGAGCACCCACACATGTTCCCGGGCACCCAGGCATCTCCTTTGAGCATTGTAACTTCTCCCCAGAGCACACAAGCACTTCAAGGAACAGCCGAGGTCCCCCATTGGCACCTTCAGCCCCTCCTCATTTTTCACAAACACCTCCCTGGGGTACAGAGATATGTCTCTGGAAACACAACACATCTCCATAGAGCACCCAAGGCTTTCTCTGGAGCACTAGGAACCTCCCTGGGATGTAAGAGGGGCAACAAGAACCTCCCTAAGGCACATAAGCATAGCCTCGGGGCATACTAACATCTTTCTGGTGCACCTGGTTCTGTCCTGGTCATGCCAGGTTCTCCCATGGTCACCCAAGCTCCTCCCTGGAGTCCGCAAGAATCTCCCCACTGCACTCCAACATAATTGTGGAAAACCCAGGTATCTCCTCAGGGCTCCAAAACAACACCTGGAGCACCAATCTTCTCATGGGAGCTTATCGGCCACTTCCTGCAGTAGCCAAGCATCTTCACAAGGGTACCCAAGCACCCTGCATCACCCAAAATACTCTCTGGAGAAACAAACAAACAAGAGGGCTTCGTTTGCATGCTCCTTCTGATCAGGTGGCCTGTAGCAGACCCCAACTCCAATGTCGCTGTCCCTGCCCTCCTATAACCCTGGCCGATCAGCTCACTGTCAGCTCCTCACCCATCCCCAGGTAGAGCTGCAGGCACTCCAGATGCTCCTTGACAGTGAGGGCGATGCCCCCTCCTCATGTCCCCAGCCTGTCCTTCCTAAAGAGCCTGCGTCCTTCCATTCCAACATGCCATTCATGGGAGGCATCCCCTCGCAGCTCCTCAGTGCCAAAGAGATCATTTCATAGCAATGGGCACAGATGGGGATGAGGGACTCCATGCCTTCTTTTTCCTTTGTCTTTGCCAAAAATCTCCCTCTCCTCTGTGCTCGGGGATACGTGAGAGAATCAGAAAATGGAAAGAAATTGTCGGTTAATGTAAAAACAGTTGAAGAGGACAGAAAAGGAAGGGAGGATAATAACAAAGGAATTGTAACCAGCAAGGACAGCCAGCAGTGTACTGGGCTGTGTGAACCAGGAATGGCCATGGGATGCAGGGAAGGTGGGATCCAGAAGACAGCACCCAGATTTCAGGTCCCCAGGACAGGAGGGATGTCAGCAAGCTGCAGTGGGTTTAGCACAGGGCCCCCAAGATGCTCTGGAGGACTCTGCCCATGAGGAGAGGCTGAGGGTGCTGGGCTTGTCCAGCCTGGGGAAGGGCAGGGCGAGGGGGACCTCCTCTGGCTGTATCTCTGGGGGGGTTGTGGAGGATGCGGAGCCAGGATCTTCAGCTGGGTTCAGGGTGGGAGGACAAAAGACAACAGCTGTGAAAGTGAAAGAGGAGAGCTGGAGAGAAGGCAAAAAGCCTTCTCACCAGGAGCTCAGCCAGGCATCACCCAGAGGCTGTGCAGTCTCCGTTTTTGCTGGTTTTGCAAAATGCAACAGGATCAAGCCTTGAACAGCCTGTTCTGACTGTGCTTGTGACAGCTTGGGCTGCAGGCCTCCTGAGGTCCCTGCCAACATGCCTTATGGTCCTTTGACCTCAGGCCCAGTTTCTGGTGGTGCCAGAGGAGATGCTGTGGAGCCTGAATCCTCCTGTGCTGTAGGGGACCATCTAAAGCCAGGCAGGTGAACATCTCCTCTTCTCCCTTGGCTGTAACTGTAGCCTGGGAGGCACTGACTCAGCCATCTCTGAGTTACACCTCCAGATCCTGTCTTTCAGCTGTAAGCACCTGAAAGTCCATTGCCTGGATGTGCTCTGAGGTGTGGGAAGAAATCTGGGCTTTTCTGGGGTGTGAGTTCTCTCCCTCTCCACGCTGCTCCTCTTAGAGACGGTCTCATTTTTCATTTTCTTTCCTACCTGGAGGGAAATGCATACTCTGTCCTGGCCATAAAGCTGAGAATGTTTTCTACTTTTGCCACACTTCCATGTCTCCTGGAACTGTCACCTCGAAAAGTGAATATTGTGTACATGTTCGTGGCTCTGCTTTCTTCCATCTGTGCAGCAAGGTCCACATCTCAGTGTTATGTACTTTTTTGCAAAGACTGTGAATTGTCATGGATATGATAAGATTCTTGGGGGGGGGAGTGGGACAGGGCTTTGTACAAGATGCAGAATGATCTTAATGGTGTTGGCCTAACAATACTAGAAATGCTTTGAAAATGTCAATAAAAATAAAAAAGAAAACAAAACTAAACAGAAATAAAGTCAAACTTCTAAAGCATTGATAATTTATGGATGCACATTTACAGCTTTTACAAACTTTGGTGATTCTGCTTTCCTTTTTTTTTCATAGTTAAAAATGGCAAATATTGATGCTTTGACACACTGCCCAGCCTCCACCTGCAGCTCCTGAGCACCTCTGGTCTCCCACAGCTCCTCTTGACAGCTGCCAGCCCCAGGCAAACACCTCCAATACAGAGGGGCCCCTGAACCTGGCAAGGTCTGCCTGGAAAGGTGAACAAATTATTCCAACATAGGAAAGAAAATAAATAAATAAAAGAGCATGTGTTCATCACTTCAAACACTCTGCCTAGAACAGTCCTTGTATGGCCATCCCTTGGGGAAGGTGAACCTCATTAGCTGCAGCTTGCACTGGGCACACAGCTGAGGAGAGTGTTTTACTGTTTACTGAACTGCACCACATTTAACTTTGGTTGTTTTCAATGGGGAGCAATCCTTCTGTGCCTGCGTGCAGGCAGTTCTGTGGAGAGAAGGGCTGGGAGTTGGTGCAAAGGAGCTGTAACATGCAGCTGCAGCCCTGACTGGAGAAGTCTGATGGGAGGAGAAGTGCTGCAAGTCCCAGGTGGCTCCTGAGAGAAATGGTGGGGCTGGGGTGGTAAGGAGTAAGGTTGCCCATGGAGTGCCTGGCCTCAAGGGACTGCCTTTCCAAGCTGACCAGGCCTCCTTAGGAGACCCTCTGGATCAACAGCAAAGGGAGAGGGCAGGGAATTGAAATAAATCAATAAAGAATCCAGCTTGAAGGGAAAGCTCCCTTATTATCAACTGCTCATTGAAATGTGCCTCATTCACTAGCTTTCTGAAATCTCCCCAATTAGACGTAAAAGCCCTGAAGCCTTGAAGGAACTGCTGGGCAGAAAGAGGGCACAGGAGGGCTCTCTGCATTGTGCTGAGCCCCAGGGTGTATTTGGCGCTGAGTCCATGCACCTCTGATGCTGAGAGGAGATAGCACAGGCTGTTCAAGAGGTTAAAGCCAGGAGAAATGCTGAAGGTTCTGGGAGTGTTAATTGGTCCCACTGGGGGCCATTACCACCACAGCTCCCCCATGGACTTGTTCGCAAAGGAAATGGGAGGCAGTGATGATAGGCAGGCAAAGGCAAAATAAAGGTGGCCCTGATACTGAGGAAACCTTGATGTGTTTTATCAAAGCAAGCACCAAGGCCTGACACCCAGCTCTGGGAAGAGAGCTTCTGTCCCTCACGCTGCTCTTCAAGGGGCAGTGGGATCTGGGGTGTGTGATGGCAACTAAAGGACAACAGTACAACACCAGTGTGCAGGGCTGCAAGGAGGCCACATGGTTCCAGTGCCAGGAGCACCATGTGTCATCTCATAGGCCCCAGTGGCAGAGACAACAGCCAGAGCCATGGGGACAAAGACTTCTGCTCTGTCAGGGCCTTCCAGCCCTGTCAGTGCCCTTGGACATCTCCCCACAGGTTGTCCTATCCTGTCGCATGCCTGAACCATTTTCCCTGCAGCCTGGAGACATCCAACCTGCTTCCCCACCACAGCATCTCCCTACCCATACTAGGGACTCCCTGTGCTCACTGCCTCTGATTTGAAACACAAGCCATGGGCTGAAGCAGACTCCCTCTGAGTCACCACAGCACTGCCCTTGGAGTGGCATTTCTTTCTCCTCATCACCTCTCTGGACCTCCAAAACAGCCACTTCATGGTGGATTTCCTTTCTCATGCTCTTTACCCCTACCCAAAATGTGTCATCATCTCTGAAAGCAGATTTCCATCTGTCAGGAGCTCCTACAAGGGTGCCCTGAGCCTGTGCTTCACCAGGCCTAGGAAGTGCAGGGCTCTCAGCCTCCACACACATGACCCCTAGCCCTGTCTTGGCACACCTCCTCTGAACCCTCTCCTTTCCTCCCTAGTCCTTCAGAAAAGAAGCCACACACTGGGAAGCCCTCTTCCAGTTATGGCCACACCAGTGTGGAGTCATGGAAGAGGAGAAGTCCCTTGCCTGGGTGGACACATTCCTCCTAGAGCATCCCAATGTGGATGTGACCATATCCGTGTTTAGCACTGCCGGTTCATATGGCATCCCTGGTTGTGCTCAGGCTCTCTCCTCCTGGTTGCTCTTCCTGCAGTCCGGTCTAAGCCTGCTGTGATGTATGGAGCTGGGTTGCCCCTGATGCAGAGCAGAGCATCACAAGATGGGAAAGAAAGGCTCTCTTCTCCTTGGAAAACAGAATGAGATTTATTCACCAAATCCCAGTGTTTCACAAGGTCATCTGCAAGGAACACTTACCGTTGATGGACAAGTCTCAGGTTAGGAACCATGTAAAGAAACTGGGAATCGTGAGCATGGTGGCCCCAAGCCCTGCCTGCCCTCCTCCTGCCACACGCCATCAGGCGGCTGCAGCAGAGGGGACCCAGAGCCAGCCCCTGGCTGGGCTCTGCCACCCGCCTCTCCAGTGCCATTCCTGCTGCCTTGGGGTGCTCTGTGAGGTTCTGGGTGACCTCACAAGGCCTGCCAGCCAGCACATCTCCATCAAAGCAGCAGGGACCTCACCACCGCCCTTCCATTCCCCTCTCTCCCGTCATCCTTGTCTTTGCTGGCAGAAGCAGCCTTGGGAGGTGCTTCCTGGCCTCCCCTCGATACTGAGCTGAAAGGAAAAATGGTCTCTTTCTTGACAGAACAATGGCTTCAAATTTGAAAAGCTTCATTAGGAGATAGGTGAAACCTTTACTAGGTTTTGTTAGAGAGAAGGAAGTTTAGAAACATTCACCCCTGATGTTACTTTAGTCACTAATTAGTCAGCTTTATCTATAAGAGCCTACAGACTTGTATCTCAGACTGAGGGCAAGGTGACCCAGGCCTAGAGCATGTGTCAGAAGATTAGGTGAGGAACTCATGCTATGCATATATCCTTGGACGTGTAACCAGTTAAGCTTTGTATGCATGCCTGAGAAGAAAGAATAAGAGAAGAAAGATTTTGATGGCTTGAGCATGGACAAGAACTGGATTCAACTAACGAACATAGTGAGGAAGACTACCGATGGCCACCAGAGAGCCCTGAGAGACAGTGGAAAGAAATGTGCATGTGTCAGAGACACTTACTGATTTTAATGAGTTACAGGAAGTAGTATGAATATGTTTTGGGGAAATCTAATTAACATGTATGTTTTGCTTGTATATAACCCCTATAGCTCAAACAGTTCTTTAAGCACTGGAGTGATCCCCTGTGTGTCCAGCACCCCCGTAAAAGAACGTCTATTTTCTAAAACTCCAAACTCAGTCTTAGAGAGTTACTTTGACTGGCTTTGACAGTATCACCGTCGCCTCCTGCCAGCTGCTGCCCACTCAGGCTCCTCGTACAAACGTGGCCCCACACCAACACCACTGCTCGTGCTGCCTTTGCTGCCTCTTATACCTAATTTTAAAGCACCCTCTTTTAGGCCCCCTTTAGGTACTGGAAGGCTGCTATAGGGTCTCTCCAGGCTGAAGAGAACCAGCTTTCTCAGCCAGTCTTCATTGAAAAGGTGCCCCAGCCTCTCTATCATGATTTTGGCCTCTTCTAGACTACTTCTAATAATTCCATGTCCTTCTTGAGTTTGGGGCCCCAGAGCTGAATGCAGTACTGAAAAGCAGAGCTGAGGGAGAGAATCAACTCTGTCAACCTTTGGGCCAAACTTGATTGATGCCACCCAGAATGCAGTTGGCTTTCTGGGCTGCAAACTCACATTGCCGGCACAGGTTGAGCTTCTCATCCACCAGCACCCCAGGTCCTTGCCCACTCTTTCACAGGACCCTTCTGCTGTGGAGGTGCTGATGGCCAATGAGCAGCAGGTGCCAATTGTTACCACAACAGGGTACCTGAGTATTAATTGCATTAACAGAGACTCCCTGATTCCCACCTATAAGCTGGTTCATCGACTGGAGAGCCACGGAGTGATCAGCAATGCTCTCTCACCCTTTAATAGTCCCATATGGACAGTGCAAAATTCTAATGGTGAGTGGAAGATAACAGTGCACTTCTGTGGCTTCAGTGAAGTCCCACCACCACTGAGTGCTGCTGTGTCAGGCACGCTAGAACTTCACTCAGTATGAACTGGAGTCAAAGGCAGCCAAGTGCTATGCCACAATTAATATTGCTAATGCATTTTTCTCCATCAGAAAAATGGAGAAAAACATGGCAGTACAAGGGCCAAGCTTTGCTTTCACATGGAGGGGTGTCCTGCCTACCTGGAATCAACTGCCTCAGGGCTCAAAACACAGCCCTACCAATTGCCATTGGCTGATCCAGACTGCCCTGGAACA
>JADZGK010000444.1:0-10070 GCA_018104995.1 Cairina moschata | reverse complement strand
GCTCTCCAGGACAGGCAAGATCGCCCCAACCCACACCCACCAGCCTCTAACAGCAAGGAGAACGGTGACACGATCGGATCAGGATGGGAGTGGCCGCTGTATCAGGATGACAGAACAATGACACCCTTGGTGAGTCCCTGGAGACCCTCAGGCACAGAAGTAGGGGCTGCCCGTGCTCACAGAGGGATGCTGCTCCGTTTGGTGCTTCTCCTTTTGCAGCCAGATTCACACAGCAATGTGACTAAACCACAGCACACTCCTGGCCACTCTCCCCTTGAGAAATCAGCTGGAAGGAAGAGCTGCTAATACTCTCCAGGACAGGTAAGATTTCCCCAACCCTTACCCACCACTGTCCACAGCAAGCAGGAAGGTGACAGAATGAGGCTAGGATGGGAGTGACCGCTCCATGATGACGATGGGACATTTACAGCCTCGGTGAGTCACTAGATACACTTGAGCAGAGAGGCGGCGGGTGCCCGTTGTAATACACTATAAATGTTTGTTCATTGTCTTTTGTATTATAAAAAACAAAGAGTTCTGTTTGCGGAATGGGAGTTGCGAAAGCTCCCTGCTGAAGTAAGGAGCTGTATAATGCTTGGCTAGACACTATGAAAATTCTTTTGCTTAATGTAACAAAAAAAGAGAGCCCCCTCCCCTTCTCTCTTTCTGCATCTCAGTTGCCTCTTTTGTTCAAAGACACTGTTGCAAAGCTCATGTAACCACTTCCTGATATGTTGTTAAAGTAGTGTATCAACATCCTGCCTTCCTGTCTCATGCTGGGCCAACATGACCAAATAAAAAAAAAAAAAAAAAGAAGTTGAACCACAACGCCGAGGAAGACTATGGCCTTCATCTTCACGATCACCAGAGGGACAGAAAAAAAAAAAAAAGTGCTGCTTTGCTTTCTGCTTGCTTACTCAATAAATTCCTTTCTATGATTAATACAATGCTCTCTGAAAATTAATTAAGGGGCAACTTATAACATTGGTGAAGAAGAATGCAGCCTAATGTCCATCCATTTCCTGAGCCATGGCTGGCCCCAGCGTGGGGGCTGCTGAGGAAGCCCAGACTTGCATTTGTCCCAGCAGCTGTGGTGCCAGCAAATAGTAGCTGGCCTTTTACTGGCCTGGGAGTGTCCCAAAGGTGCTGGGACTGATGGCAAATGTCATCCTGGAGAGGAATCTGGAGCTGCCCTGTGCCTGGGCCAGGCCTCTTGTGCTGGCCTGGGGACTGGGGCTGGCCCTGCGGGACACAGGCACTCTGTGCTGAGGATCTCCCAGGCAAGAGACCAGGACTCCTACAGCTTCACAGACCTCCATTTCCTGAGCCATGGCTGGCCTCAGCCCTGGGGTTGCTGGGGAGGCCCAGAGCCACCTTTGTCCCAGCAGCTGTGGTGCCTTGCGAGAGGCTGCGGCTGTGGTGGCCATGCCCAGAGCCCTGCAGCAGCCTGAGGTGGGCACTGCCCTGGGGCCAGCCCAGCCTGGGCTGCTGGGCTGGGATGGGCTGGACTGGGGAGAGGGCATGGAAGTGGGGAGAGGTGGGCGGGGGCTGGGCTGAACTGGGCAGTTCCCGGCACAGGGCAACAGCAGCATCAGGGAGCGGTGGCAGCATTTAGGGGAGGGCTCCCAGCAGGGCTTGGTGCTGCAGAGCCAGGGCTGCGCAAAGGGAGCCCAGAGCTGCAGGGGCAGGGGAGAGGAGGCCGCTCTGGGCCCTTGCTGGCCTGGGCAAAGCAGGAGGGGGACCCAGGGCATTCGTCCCCTCACCACGGCTTGCCAGGCCATGCCTGCGAGGCAGTCATGGAGCATCCAGGTCCAGGCTGTGCACTGTGGCCACAAGCCCTGCGTGCCCTCCTCCTGCCATGCTCCACACGGTGGCTGCAGCAGAGGGGACCCCCAGCCAGCCCCTGCCTGGGCCTTTCCACCTGCCTCACCCCAAACCCTCTCCAGCGCCTTCCTTGCTGCTCTCTGATGCATGCCAGGACCTCCCTGTGCATGTCAGCCAGCACATCTGCTGAGGGCCAGTGCGGCTGCTGCAGGGGCAGGGAACTCAGCATGGCCCTTGCAGCCCCCTGCCCTGGGCCTGCCTCTCCACTTGGCCTCAGCCCCGGCCTTGTCTCTGCTGGCAGCAGCGCTCTTGGCATGTGCTCCCTGGCCTCCCCTCGCCTCCACAGAGCTGCTGCCCACTCAGACTGCTGGCACAAACGTGTCCTCACAAGCAGCAGCACCCCTTGGGCTGCTTCTCCTGGCCTCCCCCACCCCACTGCCTTGACTCCTTGTCTCTGCTGGGCCCCTCTTTGTCACCCAAATGTGTCCCTTGGCTGTCAGCTCCCTCTCCCCTGTCCCACAGGATGACAAGAATTGGGTGGGACATATTACCATGGCGTGTGGAAGTATTTTGTAATCTGCATTGGTGATGGCACAAAAAGACACTTCCTTCACCAGNTTTCTCACTGCATCTTTGAGCTCCTGGTTCCTCATGCTGTAGATGAGGGGGTTCACTGCTGGAGGTACCACCGAGTACAGAAGTGACACCACCAGGTCCAGGGATGGGGAAGAGATGGAGGGTGGCTTCAGGTAGGCAAAAAAGGCCATGATGACAAAGAGGAAGACCACGGCCAGGTGAGGGAGGCACATGGAAAAGGCTTTGTGTCGGCCCTGCTCAGAGGGCATCCTCAGCACAGCCCTGAAGATCTGAACATAGGACAGCACAATGAAAACAAAACATCCAAATGCTAAAGAAAAACTAAACGCAAGAGCCCCAACTTCTCTGAGGTAGGCATCTGAACAGGAGAGCTTGAGGATCTGGGGGACTTCACAGAAGAACTGGTCCAGGGCATTGCCTTGGAAAAGGGGCAGGGAAAATGTATTGGCTGTGTGCAGGACAGCATTGAGAAAGCCACTGCCCCAGGCAGCTGCTGCCATCTGGGCACAAGCTCTGCTGCCCAGGAGGCTCCTGTAGTGCAGGGGCTTGCAGATGGCAATGTAGCTGTCGTAGGCCATGACAGTAAGCATGGAATACTCTGCTGTGAGAAAGAAAGGAAAAAGCAAGACCTGTGCAGCACATCCTTGATAGGAGATGGCCCTGGTGTCCCAGAGAGAATTGGCCATGGCTTTGGGCAGAGTGGTGGAGATGGAGCCCAGGTCAAGGAGGGCGAGATTGAGGAGGAAGAAGTACATGGGGGTGTGGAGGTGGTGGTTGCAGGCTACGGCTGTGAGGATGAGGCCATTGCCCAGGAGGGCAGCCAGGTAGATGTCCAGGAAGAGCCCGAAGTGCAGGAGCTGCAGCTCACGAGTGTCTGCAAATGCCAGCAGGAGGAACTCACTCACAGAGCTGATGTTGGGCATTTGCTGACATTGGACCCAGTTGTCTGTTGAAGAGGAGAAGAAGGAAAAAAAAAAAAAAAAGCAGAATTAAATGAGAAAAACTGGAAATGAAAGAGGAGAGTAAGGGAAACTCATGTTCAGTCCACAAATAAGACATGAGCTTTTCAGTGCTGTTGCAAACACCTCATCTGAATGATGAGCAGAGCTGCAGATATTTTATTAGTTTATTTTATCAGAGTTGCCCTTATAATGCTTAGGAGATGTATGAGACGGTTGAATGGCCTGACAGTTCATGTACACTCCTAGTGAAACCCTGTGTGTGCTGGGACTGTGCCTTGGTGAAGACTGAGCAGAGCAGATGTGCCAACCAGTCCTGCTCTCAGCTGCCTTGTGTCACCCCTCTGTGAGCTACAGTACAATCCCACTCGGGTGTTTTCCTGAGAAGACGCTGGAGGCAGCTTAGAGCAGAGAAGCCCAAGTCCAAGTGCAGCTGGACCGAATCCTCACCTTGTCTCCAGGAGAAGCTCTCAGCCAGAAGGAGCCTGGGAGCTTCTCCTCATCTGGGCTCTGCATGGCCAGCCAGGGCTGGGTGTTCTGGGCTGACTGGGGGCACCTGGCTTAGGGCACTCCGAGGGGCTTCTGCCAGGCTTCTTCCCCTTGCAGTGCAACCCAACAGGACTCTCAAAGCCTACTGCATTGCGCACTGCCCTCCCAGAAACAAAACCCAGGAGGAGACCCTTCCAGGACCTGCAGCATCATGGCCCTGCAGCCAGAGACTTACCTTGTGCAGATTTCTCCTGCAGTCAGCTCTCAGCGTTCTCCCACTCTCAACTGCCTTCAGCCCCTCTCTTCTTCTGTCCTCTCTCCGTGCCACCTGTGGTGAGAGCCCCCAGCCCTGCTGCACTGTGCAGAGGAGCAGCTCCTGGGTAGAGCTTTCTCTCTGCACCAGGGCCCTCTTGCCACGAGCTCTCTCTGTCCCAGGAGCCTGGCCCAGCTCAGCAACGGAGCCCCAGCCCAAGTCATTGGAATCACCTCGCCAATGGTTTGGTGATGAGCTCATGAACCTCAGGCACTGAGTGGAAAGTGAAGAACTCTCTCAAGAAGTCCAAGTCAGATGCAAGTTTTCTGGAGTTTCCCCCCAAGGGCCAGGACTGACATAGCCTCCCTTGGAGCTCATTAGAGACAAACATTGGAGGCAGTGAGGCCAAGGAGACAAAGGCAATGTGAAATTGACACTGATCTTTCGAAAAACTGGATATGTTTCACCAAGCACAAAGGCTGAGCCTTGACCCCTGGCCTCTGGGAAGGGAGATCCTTTCTCTTAAGACATTGCTCAGGGCTCTTCCCGGGGCAGTAGGAGATGGGGATGTGCATTGCCAAGTGCAGGACAGTGGTATGACCTCTGTCTGGTTCATGGCTGGATGTCAGGAGGCAATAAGGCCCTTGCACTTTAGCGATAAGCTGTCTCCTCATAGGCCTCAGTGACACTGACAACAGCCATAGCCATGGACACAAAGTCTTTGGACTTTCAGCCTTGCCACAGCCCTTGTTCCTCTCCACGCCATGCAGTCCTTGGGACTCTCATACCTCCACCTCTTTCCCTGCTGGCTGTAGACCCTCTTCCATGTGGTGTCTCACCGTATCTAAGCTGAGTCTGGTAACTGAGATTTTCTTGGTGGCCATGCCCCTCATAAGGCAGCCCTGTAGGAAGATGGTCTCGTTCCTGGTGAGCAGGCACCACTGCTCGTATGGCATCCATGGTGGTGCCCAGGCCCTCCTCTTCCTCCGGGGCACTGTTCACTCAGCAGGGTCCCAGGCTGCCCTGATGTGTGGAGCTCCTTTTCCACTGGTGCAGGACTAGGCTCTTCTCCTTGTAAATGTCAAGAGGTTTCTGTAGGCAAATCCATGCAGTTTCTCACAGCTCCCACGCTGACACTCCATTATGCGAGCTGTTAATGTCTGCAGGCAGACGTTTCAACCTTCCTGTGATTGTGCTATCTCTGACAAGAGAGCAGCAGCAGGACTTGCAGGGAAGTTTGTATAATACAGGAGTAACCAGCTGAATGGAATTGCAACACAGTCTCAGAAGGGTAAGGGATTGCAGGCTGCCAGGTTCCACCTTTTCTGTGCTTCCTTGTCATGCGTGCTCTCATTTTGTCCAGAGCTGTGTCCTAAATGTTATGATGCTGTGCAGGGACGGAATTAGAAGTGTCAAAGCCCAGCTGGAGCTCAATCCAGCTATTACTGTCAAAGACAATCAAAACTGTTTATAGAAATATTTTAAGGAGGATTAAGAAAATCTTCATCCTTTATTGTAGGTGGGATAAACGTAGTGACAAGAGATGAGGCAAAGGCTGAGGTACTTAATGCCTTCTTTCCCTCAGTCTTTAGCAGCAGCACCAGTTGTTCTCCTGATACTCAGCTCCCAGAACTGGTAGACAGGGACATGGAGAGGACAAGAGGGGGATGCTTTTCCCCACTTGTTAACTCTCCCTTTCTCCTTCATCTCCCCCTTCTCCTCCAGGATACTCCCAATAGCTCTGCAAAGCTTTGAGTATCCTTGGGATGGTCAAACCAGCATGTTCCTATTGTTATGTCTCATTAACGTGTTTCAGCTTTTGTTTAACGTCAGACAATTATTTAAGAATGCCATCCAGAAATCTGTCCGGCACAGGAGACTTAGGAGTGGCAGGGATTGAGGGAGGATATGGGCAGGTACCTGTAGCAGTGAACACCTCCAATGCTTTGGAAATTCACCCCTGAAGAAGTGCAGAATCCAAAAAATCTCTAGAAACCCTTGAAAAAGTAGTGTGATCACTACGGCCATTCCAAAGAGACACAAATCAACATGCTGGGAGTTGACCTCTGCTTACTGAGCCTCAATTAATGCCACTCCAACCCCTGTGTTATGCCCTGCAACCACCCCAACACATGCCAAAGGTCCTGCAGCCATTCCAACTCCTGTGACAGTCCTGGCAGCCACTACAACTCCTCTGAAAGGCACTTCAGCCACAGCAGCTCCTGCGATGGGTTCTGCAGGCACTACAACACCTGCAACAGGCCCTGTAGCCACAACAACTCTTGTGACAGGCCCATCAGACACTCCAACCCTGTAACAAGCCCTGCAGCCACTCCGGCTCCTGTGACACTCCATTTGTGACAGGCCCTGTAGCTAATCCAGCCAATGTGATGGCCCCATGTCTGGGCCAGAGAACCAGCCTATGCCAGTATCAGTTGCTCCTCTAAACAAGAGAAAACAATGCTGAAAATCAGGTGAAACCTATGGTGGATGAATTGGCTAGTCAACTCCAGCAGTATGAAGAAAGTCTCTCTTCTTTTCTATGGGTTTCTGTCTTATCTGTGGAGAAACTTTCTCAAGGGGCTCACCAACTCCAAAAGAAGGCAAGGGAGAAACTTTTCCAAGAGGTCCTACATCATAAAGAGAACATATCTCCTTTCCCTTGTAGTATGCCACAATGGATATCACTAATGCATTTTTATCCATCCCTTTGAGAGCACTGTGAAGGCCACAGTTCGCTTTCACTTCAGGGTGTCCTATACACCTGGAATCAACTGCCCCAGGGGTGGAAACACAGTCCTGCCACTTGCCATGGACTGATACAGACTGCTTCGGTAAAGATATTAAAGAGAACTGGCCCTAATACTGAGCCTCCTCCTGAGTGGCCTGTCCTCTTTTCCAAATGTCATAAACCCTCCCAACAGACTCTGCCAAGCAGTGTCCTGAACAGCTCAGAGTCTGCCCTCTGGAAGTCCAAGAAAACAGTTTTACTGATCCCCCTCCTGAATTTGCCAAGAATAGAGAACTCTACCATTTCATGGTCACCCTGCCCAAGACAGCTCCTGACCACACATCTCCCACCAGTCCTTCTCTTGTTTGTGAACAGAAGGTCTAGCAGGGCACCTCCCCTGGTAGGCTCACTAACCAGATGAGTCAGGAAGATATCTTCCATGCTCTCCAGGAACCTCCTAGACAGCTTACTCTGAGCCATATTGTATTTCCAGGATATGTCTGTGAAGTTGAAGTCCCCCACAAGAACAAGTGCTGGTGATTGTGCAACTTTTGCCAGCTGCTTGTAGAATGCCTCATCCATCTCCTCATCCTGGTTTGGCGATCTATAAGAAACCCCCAGCAGGATGGCTTTCCCACTGACCCTATCCCACTGGGACTCAACATTATCATTCTTAGTCTTGAGTTCTACAACACCAAAACCCTCTCTAATATAGAGAGCCATGCCACCACTCGTTCTGTGCTGCCTGTCCCTTCTGAAGAGCCTGAAGCCAGTCATTGCAGCACTCCAGTCATAGGAGTGGTCCCACCAAGTTTCAGTGATGGCAGCCAAGTCATAGCTTGCCTTTTATTTCTTTGCTGTTGAGCAATGGCTATAGCTATATTATGTTGGACATGCATCAATAAAATCTCTGCTTATGGCCCAGAGGGATTTGGCACTTGAAACATCACTCAAATGTCACCCTGGCACCTCCAATGTCACCCGGTGTCTGCATCTGAACAGCTCCCTCCTGGCCTCTGTCTCCATTCAATATGCTGGGAGCTGAGACGAGCAGCTTACATAGAGCTGCCTGGTTTGTGCCCACCTGAACCAAGGCAAGAGGAATCCCAACTCCTGTGGTCTTCTGTAAGGCATGGGAGAGTCAGCTAAGCCTCCTTCTAGCCTCTGAACTGCAAACAAGGTATGAGTTGCCTGGTTTGACTCAGCTGAAACCCTTTCCTCAACAGGGGGAATGCAGATAACTCCCTGTCCTTGCCTGGGTGTTCTGCCTGAAACCAGGATATGGAAAAGTGATTCTTGGACATCATACCTCTTCTGAAATGAAGAAGGACAGTGCTCCCTCTCCACTGGAGGGAAGCAACATAAATGTTTACTTCAGTGTGTTTCAAAGTTGATTCCCCCAGAGGCCCAGGGACTTGTCAAGAGCTCCCTGTGCTGCAGAGAGACAGCTCTGCCCAGGAGCAGCTCCTCTGCACAGCGCAGCAGGGCTGGGGGCACTGCCTGCAGGGCACAAGGGCAGTGAGAGAAGGGAGGGAGATGTTAAAGGCAGTGTGTGTGGGGGGGATGCTGAGAGCTAACTGTGAGAGAAATCTTCAGAGCCCTGAACAGGGTAAGTCTCTGGCTGCAAGGCAGCACAGCTGTTGTTCCTGGTGCCATCTCCAGATTTGCTGTCAAATCCCACAGCCTATGGGATCTTTCAGAAGGACTCTCAGAGTTTCTTTGTGTAAGAGGGGAGTGAAAACCTTCAGAGCAGGGATTACCTCCCTAAACTGTCAGAGGGACAGAGCATGAGGGTTCCTTCTCACAGGGCTGGCTGCAGGCTGTGCAGCCAGGGTGCAGGCAGGAGTGCCCAGGGCTGTGGTGCACAGCAGGCCTCTGCTGTTCCCCAGGGACTGTGTGCCAGGTCAGGGTCTCTGCCACCTGCCAGACTCAGCACTCAGACTGCCCGGGGAGCTTCCCAGGGTGCTGCGGAGAGAAGCTGCAGTTGGAAGGAGCCCCCTGAAACAGGCAGAACAGGTCAGGGTCCTGCTGGTGCCCAGAGGCTGCTGCCTGGAGCAGGCTGCTCAGAGCTCCACAGCACCCACAGGATATCTTCAGGGGAGATTCTTGAAAGGGAAGAACAACATCTCCTGTACCTGAAGGAAAGGCACTATCTGACATCTCTACTTTACTGTTCCTGCATTTGGAGGGCAGTCGGGATGATAATGGTGTTGTCAGGTTTGTAGAAAGGACTGAAACTCATAGAGCATTACAATGAAAGGAACCTCTAGGTCTTTGAGAAACCTCACAATTTTACTCCACACTCTTTAGCCTACAGACAGCACCAACACAACCTTCATTGTTTCTTGTGGGATTGTTGGATGTCCTTCTCAGCACCTGTAAATAGGGAGATGCCTCTGGGTAGTGGACACCTGAGATCCATCCCTGGTACTCTTTACCATGTACTGTATGGCACTACTGACTCCTGCTGAGTCTACAGAGGATCTGCATGGTCTCTGTGGCACCCTTAGGCAGAGAGATGCAGAGCTCTAGGAAGGAGCAAGTCTTCAGATGAAGATATGTTGAGGATGCAGTTTTGGTGAGGAGGGTTCTGTGAAATATGGATTAGGTTTTGCTCAGAAAACTCTAACTTGTCACTGTTTATTCCTCCATGGGCAGGCAACCATGCCCAGATGCAACAAATGTCCAACAGCACCTTCCCCAACGAGTTCCTCCTCCTGCCATTTGCAGACACACGCGAGCTGCAGCTCCTGCACTTCGGGTTCTTCCTGGGCATCTACCTGGCTGCCCTCCTGGGCAATGGCCTCATCCTCACAGCTGTAGCTTGTGACCACCACCTCCACACCCCCATGTACTTCTTCCTCCTCAACCTCGCCCTCATTGATATGGGCTCCATCTCCATCACTGTCCCCAAAGCCATGGCCAGCTCCCTCTGGGACACCAATACCATCTCCTTACTGGGATGTGCTGCACAGGTCTTTATGTTTGCTGTCTTTATTCCAGCAGAGTTTTATCTTCTCACCATCATGGCTTATGACCGCTACATTGCCATCTGCAAACCCCTGCACTACAGGACCATCATAAGTGGCAAAACTTGTGTCAACATGGCAGCAGCTGCCTGGGGCAGTGGGTTTCTCCATGCTGTGCTGCACACTGCCAATACATTTTCACTACCATTCTGCCAAGGCAATGCTGTGGACCAGTTCTTCTGTGAAAT
>JADZGK010000442.1:18168-30397 GCA_018104995.1 Cairina moschata | reverse complement strand
AGCTGGGCTCTTGGTCTGAGCTCTTCGTGCATGCTGGGGCTGCTCCCCCAGGTGCAGAAGAGATGGGAGGAGATGGGACGTGAGACCAGTAAAATTCTGCTCTCTTCTTTATTGTCATTATCTGCACAAGTAGCCCAGTTCTATAAGTACATTAGAAGATTGTGTCAAAACTTAAAAATAAATAAATAAATAAATAAATTAAATAGCAGACACTAAGAATAAAAGTAAGTCAAATTCACCAGCTTTAGACAGTATTAATAAATAAATAAAATTACAGGCAATTGTTGTAACAGTTTATTTCAGAAAACATCAGTGTCCTGAAACGATTGTAGGCACATGATTAATGTAGAAGAAGAATGTCTGCAAATACTTGCTTGAAGCATGTATCCAAAGAGTTTCCTCACTGCATCCTTGAGCTCCTGGTTCTTTATGAAGTAGATGAGGGAGTTCACTGCTGGAGGCACCGCTGAGTACTGAACCACCAGCAAAAGATTCAGGGATGAGTGTAGAACTGCCACCAGCAGGTCCGTGGATGGGGTGGAGAATGAAGGGAACTCCAGGTAGGCAAACAAGCCAGTGCTCACAAACAGGGGGACCAGAGCCAAGTGAGGGAGGCACGTGGAAATGGACAGTGGCAGTGTCCACTCTGTTGGTCCTCCCTGCCTCTCCTGGGAGGCCAGCACATCCTAGACCCTCCCAAGCTCTCCACACCTGCCTCTAGTCTCCCCAGCTAAGCCCAGCCCAGCCCAGTCCGGCCCAGCAGAGCAGCCTAGTCTGGGATGGCAACAAAGCAGCAAATGGAGAAGTGGGGGTCAGTGCAGCGTCCCTGCTGCTGCCATCTGCAGGAGATACCCCTGTACGCTATTTACCAGGGAAGCCTGCAACCACCCAGGCCAGCCCCACTCCCCAGCACAGCACAGCACCACACTGCTGGCCCTGGGGCTCCTCAAGCAGCACCACTGCACACACACAGCACCCTGCTCTGCTCCTGGGACACCCCATGTCCCACAGAGCCTTGTCCCAACCCAGCACGTTTGGGCTGGCCTGAGCAGCCATTTCTGCAGCCCCTGCCCATGCTGCCCACAGCCCCTGAGCTGGCAGTGCTGCTCTTCAGAGCGAGGGGACTGTGGTGCATGGGGCTGTGAGGCACTCTGCAGGGCTGTGCTGGTCAGGCTGGGGAGGCAGAGCCAGCTGGTGGGGGGCACTGCCACTGACTGCCTCCCACACAAGTGGTTCCTTGGCCATGGATGGTGCACACAGATAGCCCGCCTTCTTCAAAGTCAGAGACTTACGGAACAGCCAAGATGGAAGGGACCCTGACCCACAAGGATCATTGCATCCAACTTATTTCCAATGTCATTAGATGTTTTGGGGTGATTCACTGTATTCAGTCTACAAAATATCAACTGAGGTATGACAATGCAGCAGACTGCTTTCCCTATACCTGCTGTGTTCCCTGCAGTTGCAGAGCTCTCCTTTGCCTGTTCCCACCCAGATTTAGCACTACATCTATACTTCAAAAAGTTATCTTCACTTTGCAATATCCATGAGAGTAGCTTTGGGAGAATATCTGAGCCTTCAGGCACTGCCCTCAGCAGATCCTTTTATGCTGCAGATGCTGGTACGGAGCCAGCTGTGTTAGAGAAGTGCCTCTGGCCTGTCCCTGCCTGTGGACACAGTACTGCCCCAGAGCAGCATGGTGAGTAAGCGACAAGAGCAATGAGTCCTCGCAGCAACACAAGGGCTCTGTAGGAGAGTACGAGGTGAAAGGGAGAGCAGCTTGGGAAAGATGAAGCTCTGGGGCTCCTTTGCAGTGCTGCTGTACCAGGACACTTCTTCCCTCCACCCCTGCACACAGCCAAGAGCCTCTGCAGCTTCACTGCAGGTCTCTGAGGGAGGATCTTGGGCAAGCATATCACTGCAGGGTCGGTTTTTTTTTTATTTAAATACAGAGAGAGCCTGCCTCCTTGTTTACACCAAGTCCAGGAGTCACATGGGACATGTAGATACTTAAATGAAAGAATATGAACGAAGACATTTCTTTGTGGACAATAATTTCACAAGTAATATAGAGAAAAATATATACTCAAACAAAATAAAAAACAAACAAACCTGCATCTGGGCCTTTAATGAGTTACATTATGAATGATATGCAGAAAAAGAACTAGACAGTGGGTTTGAGTGCATCCTCTGCAAGTTTTCAGGTGACACTAAATCCAGCGGTGCAGTTGATGCAATAGCAGGAAGAGATGCCATCCAAAGGGACCTGGACTAGCTTGTGAAGTGGGTCCATGAGAAACTGAAGATGTTCAGCAAATCCAAGTGCAAGGTGTTACACCTGTCTCAGGGCAATCGCAGACATGAGGACAGACTGGAAGAAGAACGCATTGAGAGCAACNACAGAACTGTCACCACCAGGTTCAGGGATGGGGAGGAGATGGAAGGGGGCTTCAGGTAGGCAAATAAGGCAGTGCTGGAAAAGATGGAGACCACAGCCAGGTGAGGGAAGCATGTGGAAAAAGCTTTGTGCTGTCCCTGCTTGGATGGTATCCTCAGCACTGATCTAGTGATCTGTACATAGGAGAAAAGGATAAAAATAAAACACTCTGAAGCTAAAGAGAGACTAATCAGAACAAGCCTAACTTCCCTGAGGTAGACATCTGAGCAGGAGAAGTTGAGGATCTGGGGGATTTCACAGAAGAACTGGTCCAGGGTATTGCCTTGGCAGAGGGGGAGGGAAAACGTACTGGCAGTGTGCACCATGGCATTGAGAAAGCCACTGCCCCAGGCAGCTGCTGCCATGTGGACACAAGTTCTGCTGTCCATTATTGTCCCGTAGTGCAGGGGTTTGCAGATGGCAATGTAGTGGTCATAGGCCATGAGGGTGAGAAGACAATACTCTCCTCCAATCATAAACAGAAAGAAAAAGACCTGGGCAACACATCCTGAGTAGGACACGTTCCTGGTGTCCCACAGGGAATTGGCCATGGCTTTGGGAAGAGTGGTGGTAATAGTGCCCAGGTCGAGGAGGGCGAGGTTGAGGAGGAAGAAGTACATGGGGGTGTGGAGGCAGTGGTTGCAGGCTACAGCGGTGAGGATGAGGCCGTTGCCCAGGAGGGCAGCCAGGTAGATGCCCAGGAAGAGCGCGAAGTGCAGGAGCTGCAGCTCGTGTGTGTCTGTGAATGGCAGGAGAAGGAACTCTTTGGAAGGTGCTGTTGGACATTAAGTGCCTCTGCACATGGTAGCCTGTGCATGGAGGAAAATGCACAATCAGGACAGGGTATCTGAGCAAAATCCACTCTGTTTCTCATGGAGCTCCTGCACACTAACTTCCATTCTTCCCTTCTCAGGATAGCATACTTCCCGCTCCCCAGCTGGCACTCTGCCCTGTGCTGGGTGAGTGCACTGTAAGGAACACAATTCTCTGCCTGAGTGCCAGCATCTGCTCCTCTGCTGAACCCCAGCCTGCTGTCCCAAATTACTTACATATGCAAGACCTCCAGCACAAGAGAACAAACCATACAGAGAGGTGGAGGGAAAAGGAAAAGCAGCATGACCGAGAGAGGGGAGGGAGAGATGAGCAAGCAGAAAGGGGTCACCCTGCCCAGCCGTGCCTGCTGCCTGCCAGGCAGCACCAGGGCAGAACACTGGCTCACAGCCCTTTGCCAGGCAGTGGGACAGGGCACATGGCAGGAGAGGCAGACCTTCCTTCTTCTGGGGCTCTGGCGACCCAGGAGGCAGCTCCTGCCCAGGACCCCCAGCCCAGAGGGCAGAGGCTCTGCTGGGTGGGAGAGCTGAGGGGGGTTGCTCAGGGACAGAACCTGCACTGCAGGGGATGGCAGGGAGGTGCCCGTGTATCCACTGCAGCAGGGTTTCCTTTTTCAATTCCCTTTCTCCCTGCCCATTTCTGCTACCTGCAGGAGACCCTTCCAGGAGCTGTATTTCCATTCCCATGTCTGTGCCCTGCCAGTGCTCACACACCCCATCCCATCTGCTGTGCTCAGCTCTGTCCTGAACCCTCTCAGTGTGTGCAGGTGCTGAAGAGCAGGCCACACAAGCCCTGATGAAACGGGGAAGGTGATGCTGTTGCATTATGAAGGACTGAGCTTGCTGAAGGCACTTTTTGAGGTTCCTCATAAAAATGGAGGTGACAGAAACCCAAAATCTTCTGTACTCTGTACTCTGTACTCTGTACTCTGTTTCCATTCCTATCCTGATGAACCAAATAAACCTGAAAGCACAGCATCAGGAAAACCCAGACCACATCAGGCAGCCACAGACTTGATCTTTTGTCTGAAGAGTCCCCTCTGATATGGTCTGGGGGTGCTCTGGTGCTGTGAGCAGCCTGCCCCAGGCACCAGCAGGACCCTGCCCTGTCCTGCCCTTGTTGGGGGGCTCCTTCCACCCACAGCTTCTCCCCGCAGCACCCTGGGCAGCTCCCCAGGCAGGCTGAGTGCTGAGCCTGGCAAACAGCAGAGGCCCTGCCCCAGCACACAGCCCCTGGGGCACAGCAGGGACCCTGCTCTGCACCACAGCCCTGGCCACCCCTGCCTGCACCCTGGCTGCACAGCCTGTAGCCAGCCTGGTGATTAGGAAGCCTCATGTCCTGTCCTTCTGACAGCTTTGTCAGGTAATCAGTATTCCAGGGAATATCCCTGTCCTCTGTACTAGAGAAGCCAGCAGTGGTAGAGAAGCCTGCATGGGAAGTGGCAGCTATAGAATCCTGTAGGATATTGCATTACCTGCCCTCATGCAGACACCATGATAGAGCTGTGAAGGTTTCTCCCGCAGTGAGCTCTCAGCACTGCCTTTACACTGCCTTTTTTTTTTTTTTTTTACAGTGCCTCCACACTGCCGTTAATATCTCCCTCCCTTCTCTCAGGCGCCCTTGTCCCCTGCAGGCAGTGCCCCCAGCCCTGCTGTGCTGTGCAGAGGAGCTGCTCCTGAGCAGAGCTGTCTCTCTGCAACGCTGCCCAATTGCCAGGAGCTCCCCTTTGGCCCCAAGCCTGGCCCAGCTCAGCAGCACAGCTCCATCCCAAGGCCTCCCTGTCTCTACCCCTTCAGCCTCCCTGGAGGTGTCCCTGGACCTCCAGGGGAACTGACTTTGAAAGTGAAGCAATCCCTGATGTTCCTTCCCCCCACTGGGCAAGGAAACTCATTTCCAGCACTGTCATTATGCATTGTCAGATGAACAATATGGGGAATGACACAGAATCACCTTTCCATGTCCTGGTTTCAGGCAGGTCATCCATGCAAGGACCTGGAGAGATTTTTCTTCCCCCTGGTGAGGAAAGGGCTTCAGCTTAGTCAACCAAGATGTCTCATTCTTTGCAGTCCAGAAGCTAGAAGGGGGTTCAGCTCCCTCCCATGCCTTACACAAGCCCACAGGATTCCTCTTGCCTGGGCACAAATCAGGCATCTGCATGTAATCTGCTTGCCTCAGCTCCCAGCACATTGAATGGAGACAGAGGCCAGGAGGGAGCTGATTTTCCAGAGGTGGTCAGAGACAGCCAGAGACATATGCAGGTAACTGTATGCTCTGATGGATTAATTGTGGGAGCCAGGGAGCATCCGGGAGCATCATTTTTAAGTGCAGGGAAATTTTCTTGGGCTAACAGAAATGAGATCAGATGCCTACATTTAGCACCACTGAATCTTTTTAGTGTCCATTAGAATTCTCTGAGAGCTAAGTTTCTGTCTTCTCCATCAACTGTGTTTACAATATCTCCATTATTGACCATAATGGCAGTGGCCTCATGGACATCTCCACATTGCCTAAGTCAATTCAGGGAAGGTTCTTGATTTTGTTATGCCCAAATACTGGGCTACATCAGAAGTCAAGACTCTCACATAAAACTACCTGTGGCTGGAAGGGCCAGCACTGGTCCTGGGAAGGAAAGCCATCCCCATCCAGAGCAAATGCATGGCAGAAAACCAAGGCAGCAATTGCAGACAGTTTGCTCCCTCCCTCCACTTTTACTCAGCCTCTTGATGTCATTGAACAAGCCAACAATTTTCACAGAGTGCCTGTCAGCAGCACCTGGTTGTTCCTGGAGATCAGCTTCATCTCTGCCAGAGGTCTTCAGGGGCTGCAGAGACACACCTGGCAGCAAATCTGTTTCCTGCCAGGCCTGCCCAGGGCATCCCAGCTCTGATTCTCTCTGTCCTTGGGGACAGCAGGGTTTGCTCTCTCTGTTGACATCCCCTTTCAACTGTACGTTCCCAACTGCTGTCCACTCCAGCATGTCTCTGGCTTCAAACAAAGTCTTTGCACACTTGGAGTTTTGGAAATTTGTTACCAGCCTTCCCAAAGGAAAAGAAACATCTTGGCCTGATGTCAGAGCTGAGGGACATAAGGAAAGAGATAGAGGACTTAGGTGCCAGACACCAAAGCAGCATTTTTGGGCCTGTTCAGGAGGCTGTTAGTGGAGATCTCATTGTCAGTAGCCCTGAAAGGCAGAAAAGTTCATTGCCATAAAACATTCCTCTGCAAAAGTTGCATGCAGATTTCAAGAAGGTCCACGAGATGAGCTGGGGAACTAAAGCTTGCTTAGTATTACTTTGGTTGAGGAGTCTTTTCCAGAGCATGTCCTCTTGGATCTCATTGTTTGGAGTATTGATAAGATGGTGACTGAAAGTGAGGGTAGACCATACCTGACCACCCGCAATATTTCCTAGGATGAAATGACCACATCTCTGAGTGAAAGGAGAGAAGTGGGTCTCATTTACCTGGATTCAATACAATCCCCCACAGTATTCCCTTTTCCAATAATAACAGTGTTGGAGGGATAGGCCAATTGAAACTCCATGATGTCCAACAAGGACAAAACCCCATTTCTGCTTCTGAGGTGGACAACTGCCCTACCGTGACACAGGCTAGGGGCTGTATAAATTTATAGAATAGAATCTAAACGGATCAAAACAAATTGAACCAAATGGAACAGAATAGTTCAGTCTGAAGGGACCTTCAAAGGGTATCCGGTACAAGTGACCAATCTCTAGAGGGCTAACCCAGAAGTCAGAGACTGTATATGAGAGCATTGTCTAAACGCCTCTCTGACACTGACAGGGCTGAGGCATCAACCAGGTCTCTAGAAAGCCTGTTCCTGTGTTTGACCACCCTCACAGGAGTGAAAGGTTTCCTAATCTCCAGTGTGAACCTCTCCTTGTGTAGCTTTGTTGTCATTCCCACACAGCCTGTCAGTTACCAGGGAGAAAAGATCGCCACCTCCCTCTCCACTTCTCCTTTTCTGGAAGTTGTCAAGAGTAATGAGGTCACCCCTCAGCCTTCTTTTCTCCAGACTAGACAACCCAAGTGTCCTCAGGCTCTCCTCACAGGACATGCCTTCCATCCCACCTTTGCTGTCCTCCTCTGGATGCTTTCAATTCCACATCTTTCTTCTATTGTGCAGACCAGAATTGCATACATGATTTAAGGGGAGGCTGCACCAATGCTCAATATAGCTGAAAACTCACCTCTTTTGACCATCTGTCTGTGCTGTGCTTAATGCATCCCAAGATGGTTTTTGCCCTCTTGGCTGCCAAGGCACCCTGGTGGCTGATGTTGAGCCTGCTGTCAACCAGCACCCTGAGAGCCCTTTCTGCTGAGCTGCTCTCTAGCCACTTGTCTCCCAGTCTGTGCTGGACCGGTGTCCAGCATTACTCTGTAATCATCTGAGGTGATCAGCTCCAGGCAGTCACTTTCTCCAGAGCAGTGGCAGATCACAGTCTACAAGGGTTTCCTGAGCCAGGACAGTTCCAGGGGAGTGCAGAGACCTGCCTAGAGCTTGCAGCTCTCACCAGAGTGGCTGACAAAGCATGGGCATTGATGGCAACCGTCCCCCACCCCCACGAGTGCCAGTGACCAGGAGCATGGCCAACAGTGTGGGGAAATGGAGCGGGTCTGGCTGGTGCTGAGGTTGGTGCAGCCATTGACCCAGGAGGTGCAGGGAGGGCACCCAGAGAGGGAGGGCCATCCAGCAAAGGGTGGGAGGCACCAGGTACACCTGCACCCCGCACCCAGGCCTGCACAGGCTGAGGGCATGCACCCCACTGATCCTCAAGGCAGAACGGTAGCCACTCATCTCTGGGCAGAGGCGGCAGATCCAGCTGGGCCACCAGCACCATCTGCCCCAGCGGTGGCTGATGCCTCCACCCAGACAGAGCTGCCGAGGAGTGAGGCTGCCGTGCAGACCTCAGGCTGCTGGAAGTGCCCAGGCCTTTCCCCTGGGGCAGGGACAGGCAGCAGAATTGCCTGCCAAAGGTGCACCCAGAAGGAGGACTTCCAGCAGCAGGGGGCCGAGCTGCAGGAGGCAGGGAGAAGGCTGCATAGGAGCAAGGAGGCTGATGAGGAGTTGGAAGGCTGGATCCTGCACAGTCTGCAGGGAACCCACAGCCCACAGCCAAGCAACCCAAAAATCCCTCACTGCACTCACAGAAGGGAGGGGGGCCAATATCGCCAGAGGATGGAACGTGGCAACGACAAAGGAAGAAGAGTCTTCCCCCAAAGCCTGAGGTGCCCTTACAGAAAACGTCACCTCTCTATTGATGGGAAAGGAAAGACCTGTGGCAGGGGGTTGGAGCTGGGTTAGACACACCAGTCTGTTCCCCACATAATGGTTGGGGCAATCCCAAGCACAAACACAGGCCAGAAAGAATGGATTGAGAGTAGCCCTGATGAGAAGGACCTGAGGGTGCTGGTTGAAGAGAAGCTCAACATGAGTCAGGAATGTCCACTTGCAGCCCCAAAAGCCCACAGTATCCTGAACTGCATCAAAAGCAGAGTGACCAGCAGGTTGAGGGAGGTGATTGTCCCTCTCTACTCTGCTCTTGTGAGACCCCACCTGGAGTTCTGCATCCAGCTCTGGGGCCCCAGCACAACAGACACATAAGATTTCAGACATAGGACTTAGTGAGTGGGCAGAGACTCATTTTGAGAATGACACCACTCACTGTGTAACCTTCAGGAGCAGGGATTACAAACAGCAGCGAGGCCTCAAAACACAGCATTGTCATGCACTCTAACTGCACAGTCTAGCCCTTTCTTCCCTGAGTCAGAAGGAACCTCTGGAGGTGTTCACTACCATCATCTTCTCTGAGCAGTGATAGCTTTACGGTAGATTAGGATAGTCAGTGCTTTCTGCAGCTGGGTATTGAAATCTCTGAGCCCATGACCCAGTGCTGATCCACAGTAGCTGTTCCCCCAGTACAGACACTGATGCCAGCAGGAGGATGGAGCTGGTCAAATTTCAAAGATTAGCGCCCCTTGGGTAATGGGGAATGGCCATCCCCACACTCCCCACATGTGGTCCCCAAGCTATTGGTACTGCTGCGCACAACAAACAGGCTGTGGTTCTGTACCAGACAGAGGTACTTCACGAAGGGGGAAATGAATCACTCCACAGCTTCCCTCTCCTCTGCCTGCTGGGTGCCCACTCTCTTCCCTGAGATTGCGGAGTCACAGGTTCCCTGAAATACCTGGCTTTAGTTCTTTCACTGTGGCTGATCTCACAGTGGGATATCTCTCAGAGGGGCTGCAGTCACTGCCCACACCAGGCTCCAGGAGGTACCCTGTGCTCTGCAGGCAGCTCCAGATTCCCCTTCTGAAGGACATCATCTATGGGTCACAAGTGAGAACGGCCCTGGCTATGTAATGCAGTGACCATTCGCTGCCTCTGCTGTGAGCAGACACCCATGGGTGAGTCTTAAATCTAGCCCTTGGTCTCTGACAGGTCAGAATGCAAAAATGATCCATTCCCTCCCGAACTGAAGCAGGAACAGATCCTTGTGGGGAGCAATTCTTTGGGTCTATTCTTGACACGTTTTTGGGGGGAAGGAAGTCCCAGGCTTCATGCATTGCACTGGGGTAATTCCATTTTATTACTGAGATGTCATGAGAGAGTCTTCACTGACTCACAGTGTCAGATGCACATTTATATGAACTGCTAACGGGACAGAGAAAGTATGTTCCTTCACAGCAGTGGGGGAAATCAAAATATATATGTAAAAATGCAAGGAAAAGAAGCAGCAATAAAAAAAAAAAAAAAAAAGAGTACGAAGACAACACAAGCTTGGAAGGGGATGTACTTGTATTCATTATTGGAGAGTGAAGGGATCTTTATAAGTACTGGAAAACATCCTCCAAATCCGTCTCCTAACTGCACACTTGAGCTCCTTGTTTTGCATGCTGTAGATGAGGGGGTTCACAGCTGGGGGCACCACCGAGTACAAAACCGCCAGCAAAAGGTTGAGGAATGGAGAAGAGATGGAAGGGGGCTTCAGGTAGGCAAATATGCCAGTGCTGATGAACAGGGAGACCACAGCCAGGTGAGGGAGGCATGTGGAAAAGGCTTTGTGCCGGCCCTGCTATGAGGGGATCCTCAGCACTAACCTGAAGATCGGCACATAGGACAGCACAAGGAAAATAAAACACACAAATCCTAAAATAGCACTAACCACAAGAAGCACAGCCTCTCTGAGGTAGGTATCTGAGCAGGAGAGCTTGAGGATCTGGGGAAGTTCACAGAAGAACTGGTCCAGGAGATTTCCCTGGCAGAGGGGCAGTGAAAATGTATTGGCCATGTGCAGCACAGCATAGAGAAAAGCACTGCCCCAGACAGCTGCTGCCATGTTCACACAAGCTCTGCTGTCCATTATTGTCCCATAGTGCAGGGGTTTGCAGATGGCAATGTAGCGGTCATAGGCCATGATGGTGAGTATATAAAACTCTGCTGTGACAAAGACAATAAAGAAAAAGGCTTGGGTAGCACAACCTGCATAGGAAATGGTCGTTGTATCCCACAGGGAATTAGCCATGGCTTTGGGAACAATGGTAGAGATTGAGCCCAGGTCAATGAGAGAGAGGTTGAGGAGGAAGAAGTACATGGGGGTGTGGAGGCGGTGATCACAGGCTATGGCGTTGATGATGAGGCCGTTGCCCAGGAGGGCAGCCAGGTAGGTGCCCAGGAAGAGCCCAAAGTGCAGGAGCTGCAGCTCACGTGTGTCTGCGGATGGCAGGAGAAGGAACTCATTGGGGAAGCTGCTGTTGGACATTTGCTGCCTCAGGGCAGGACTGGCTACCCATGGAGGAAAAAAACAGAGACAAATTAGAGAGACTTCTCTGACCAAACTTAAGACCTTCTCCCTCAGAATTCACCCTTCATTGAGCTGAATGAGGAATGAGTCAGCTCATCTCCAACACTCCCAACTGGATGACAGTGTGTCTGACAGTTTACAATGAAGCTTGAGCTCCTTGTTCCCAAGAAGACACCCTCAGGGCAGGGCCCAGCAATCCATGTCAGAACAGAAGCTTACACCCACCTGCACCCCTGACAAAGAGATTAAGAGACCCCCACACAGGTGGAGAAATAAGAAAGAATACCACAATGCTCCAACCTGCTGACACAGAGAAAGGCAGATGGGCATGCAAGGAAGCTTTCAGTTTACAAAGCTTGCATGCCACTTTTGGAAGTGACACTGCAGGGCAGGTACTCTTAGTCTCATTCTTGTGCATCACCTTGCAGGACACCGGCTCCTTTCCTCTCCTGGAGGTCTTCCTGAGAAGGAGGTGGTTCATGCCCTAAAGCCCCTGTCGTGGTTTAACCCGGCCGGCAGCTAAACACCACGCAGCCGTTCGCTCACCCTCCCCCTCCCTCTCTGGGACAGGGGAGAGAAATGGAAAGTGAAGTCCGTGAGTTGAGATAAAGACAGTTTAATAAGACGTGAAAATAATAATAATAATAATAACAATAATTATAATAATACAATCGTGATAATAGAACTACTACTAATAATGTGTACAAACAAGTGATGCACAATGCTCACCACCCGCTGACTGATGCCCAGCCTAACCCCGAGCAGTCCGGCCCCCTCCCCCCTGCTAGCCACCCCTATATATTGTTTAGCATGACGTCAGATGGTATGGAATACCCCTTTGGCTAGTTTGGGTCACATGTCCTGGGTCTGTCCCCTCCCAGCTCTTACTGCACCCCCAGCCTGCCTGTTGGCAGGACAGAGCAAAAGGCTGAGATGTCCTTGGCTTGGTATAAGCACTGCTCTGCAACAATTAAAACATTGGGGTGTTATCAGCACTCTTCTCATCCTAAGCCAAAACACAGCATTCTACCAGCTACTAGGAAGAAAATTCTGTTCTAATTGAAACCAGGACAGCCCCTGAGGGCAGAGGCTGTGCTGGGTGGCAGAGGAGAGCAGGGGATTGCTGCAGAGAAGG
>JADZGK010000442.1:3688-18090 GCA_018104995.1 Cairina moschata | reverse complement strand
TACTCCTCACTGGCCTCCACCTGGACATAGAGCCATGGAGAGCAATTTCATAGAGCAATGACCTCCACCTGATAATAAAACAATTTCTTCAGCCTGTTCCTGACCATAACATTGGAAGAAGAACCCAAAGTCCAGGCACCAGCACTGTGGAAATACCCTTTTATTAAAGAGATGTGACAGGGGAAACCAGCTGTACCATGACACTGACACAGGTACAAGGGTCTCTGGGTAAAAAAGAGTGGGTTTAGGCCACTCTGCAGAAGCGGAGTGAAGGCAGACAAACAAGATTATCACAGAAAAAAAGCACAAAGACCAGCAGTTTCCTGAGATGAACTGGAAATCCCTTGTGAAGAGATGTGCAGCTTACTGCTGCTGAAGGACTACTGCTTGACTCAGCTTCTTCAGTGCATCCTTGATCTCCTGGTTACTCATGCTGTAGATGACGGGGTTCACTGCTGGAGGCACCACCGAGTACAGAACTGTCACCACGAGGTTCAGGGATGGGGAGGAGATGGAAGGGGGCTTCAGGTAGGCAAATAAGGCAGTGCTGGAAAAGATGGAGACCACAGCCAGGTGAGGGAAGCATGTGGAAAAAGCTTTGTGCTGTCCTTGATGGGAGGGGATCCTCAGAACTGATCTAATGATCTGCACATAGGAGAAAAGAATAAAAATAAAACCCCCTGAAGCTAAAGAGAGACTAATCAGAACAAGCCCAACTTCCCTGAGGTAGACATCTGAGCAGGAGAGCTTGAGGATCTGGGGGATTTCACAGAAGAACTGGTCCAAGGCATTGCCTTGGCAGAGGGGGAGGGAAAACGTACTGGCAGTGTGCACCATGGCATTGAGAAAGCCACTGCCCCAGGCAGCTGCTGCCATGTGGACACAAGTTCTGCTGTCCATTATGGTCCCGTAGTGCAGGGGTTTGCAGATGGCAATGTCGCGGTCATAGGCCATGAGGGTGAGAAGACAATACTCTCCTCCAATCATGAACAGAAAGAAAAAGACCTGGGCAACACATCCTGAGTAGGAGATGTTCCTGGTGTCCCACAGGGAATTGGCCATGGCTTTGGGAAGAGTGGTGGTAATAGTGCCCAGGTCAAGGAGGGCGAGGTTGAGGAGGAAGAAGTACATGGGGGTGTGGAGGTGGTGGTCGCAGGCTATGGCGGTGAGGATGAGGCCGTTGCCCAGGAGGGCAGCCAGGTAGATGCCCAGGAAGAGCGCGAAGTGCAGGAGCTGCAGCTCATGTGTGTCTGCGAATGGCAGGAGAAGGAACTCTGTTGGGAAGGTGCTGTTGGACATTAAGTGCCTCAGGGCCTGGTTGCCTGTCCATGGAGGAAAATGCACAATCAGGACAGGGTATCTGAATAAAATCCACTCTGTTTCTCATGGAGCTCCTGCACACTAACTTCCATTCTTCCCTTCTCAGGATAGCATACTTCCCGCTCCCCAGCTGGCACTCTGCCCTGTGCTGGGTGAGTGCACTGTAAGGAACACAATTCTCTGCCTGAGTGCCAGCATCTGCTCCTCTGCTGAACCCCAGCCTGCTGTCCCAAATTACTTACATATGCAAGACCTCCAGCACAAGAGAACAAACCATACAGAGAGGTGGAGGGAAAAGGAAAAGCAGCATGACCGAGAGAGGGGAGGGAGAGATGAGCAAGCAGAAAGGGGTCACCCTGCCCAGCTGTGCCTGCTGCCTGCCAGGCAGCACCAGGGCAGAACAGTGGCTCACAGCCCTTTGCCAGGCAGTGGGACAGGGCACATGGCAGGAGAGGCAGACCTTCCTTCTTCTGGGGCTCTGGCGACCCAGGAGGCAGCTCCTGCCCAGGACCCCCCAGCCCAGAGGGCAGAGGCTCTGCTGGGTGGGAGAGCTGAGGGGGGTTGCTCAGGGACAGAACCTGCACTGCAGGGGATGGCAGGGAGGTGCCCGTGTATCCACTGCAGCAGGGTTTCCTTTTTCAATTCCCTTTCTCCCTGCCCATTTCTGCTGCCTGCAGGAGTCCCTTCCAGGAGCTCTATTTCCGTTCCCATGTCTGTGCCCTGCCAGTGCTCACACACCCCATCCCATCTGCTGTGCTCAGCTCTGTCCTGAACCCTCTCAGTGTGTGCAGGTGCTGAAGAGCAGGCCACACAAGCCCTGATGAAACGGGGAAGGTGATGCTGTTGCATTATGAAGGACTGAGGGTGCTGAAGGCACTTTTTGAGGTTCCTCATAAAAATGGAGGTGACAGAAACCCAAAATCTTCTGTACTCTGTACAACTCTGTTTCCATTCCTATCCTGATGAACCAAATAAACCTGAAAGCACAGCATCAGGAAAACCCAGACCACATCAGGCAGCCACAGACTTGATCTTCTGTCTGAAGAGTCCCCTCTGATATGGTTTGGGGGTGCTCTGGTGCTGTGAGCAGCCTGCCCCAGGCACCAGCAGGACCCTGCCCTGTCCTGCCCTTGTTGGGGGGCTTCTTCCACCCACAGCTTCTCCCTGCAACACCCTGGGCATCTGCCCAGGCAGGCTGAGTGCTGAGCCTGGCAGGCGGCAGAGGTCCTGCCCCAGCACACAGCCCCTGGGGCACAGCAGGGACCCTGCTCTGCACCACAGCCCTGGGCACCCCTGACTGCAACCTGGCTGCACAGCCTGTAGCCAGCCTGGTGATTAGGAAGCTTCATGTCCTGTCCTTCTGACAGCTTTGTCAGGTAATCAGTATTCCAGGGAATATCCCTGTCCTCTGTACTAGAGAAGCCAGCAGTGGTAGAGAAGCTTGCATGGGAAGTGGCAGCTATAGAAGAACCCTGTAGAATATTGCATTACCTGCCCTCACACAGACACTTACCATGTTAGAGCTGTGAAGATTTCTCCCGCAGTGAGCTCTCAGCACTGCCTTTACACTGCCTTTTTTTTTTTTTACAGTGTGTCCACACTGCCTTTAATATCTCCCTCCCTTCTCTCAGACGCCTTTGTCCCCTGCAGGCAGTGCCCCCAGCCCTGTTGTGCTATGCAGAGGAGCTGCTCCTGGGCAGAGCTGTCTCTCTGCAGCGCTGCCCAATTGCCAGGAGCTCCCCTTTGGCCCCAAGCCTGGCCCAGCTCAGCAGCACAGCTCCATCCCAAGGCCTCCCTGTCTCTTCAGCCTCCCCTTCAGCCTCCCTGGATGTGTCCCTGGACCTCCAGGGGAACTGACTTTGAAAGTGAAGCAATCCCTGATGTTCCTTCCCCCCACTGGGCAAGGAAACTCATTTCCAGCACTGTCATTATGCATTGTCAGATGAACAATATGGGGAATGACACAGAATCACCTTTCCATGTCCTGGGTTCAGGCAGGTCATCCATGCAAGGACCTGGAGAGATTTTTCTTCCCCCTGGTGAGGAAAGGGCTTCAGCTTAGTCAACCAAGACGTCTCATTCTTTGCAGTCCAGAAGCTAGAAGGGGGTTCAGCTCCCTCCCATGCCTTATACAAGCCCACAGGATTCCTCTTGCCTGGGCACAAACCAGGCATCTGCATGTAATCTGCTTGCCTCAGCTCCCAGCACATTGAATGGAGACAGAGGCCAGGAGGGAGCTGATTTTCCAGAGGTGGCCAGAGACGGCCAGAGACATATGCAGGTAACTGTATGCTCTGATGGATTAATTGTGGGAACCAGGGAGCATCCGGGAGCATCATTTTTAAGTGCAGGGAAATTTTCTTGGGCTAACAGAAATGAGATCAGATGCCTACATTTAGCACCACTGAATCTTTTTAGTGTCCATTAGAATTCTCTGAGAGCTAAGTTTCTGTCTTCTCCATCAACTGTGTTTACAATATCTCCATTACTGACCATAATGGCAGTGGCCTCATGGACATCTCCACATTGCCTAAGCCAATTCAGGGAAGGTTCTTGATTTTGTTATGGCCAAATACTGGGCCTGTAGCACTACATCAGATGTCAAGACTCTCACACAAAACTACCTGTGGCTGGAAGGGCCAGCACTGGTCCTGGGAAGGAAAGCCATCCCCATCCAGAGCAAATGCATGGCAGAAAACCAAGGCAGCAATTGCAGACAGTTTGCTCCCTCCCTCCACTTTTACTCAGCCTCTTAATGTCATTGAACAAGCCAACAATTTTCACAGAGTGCCTGTCAGCAGCAGCTGCTTGTTCCTGGAGATCAGCTTCATCTCTGCCAGAGGCCTTCAGGGGCTGCAGAGACACACCTGGCAGCAAATCTGTTTCCTGCCAGGCCTGCCCAGGGCATCCCAGCTCTGATTCTCTCTGTCCTTGGGGACAGCAGGGTTTGCTCTCTCTGTTGACATTCCCTTTCAACTGTACGTTCCCAACTGCTGTCCACTCCAGCATGTCTCTGGCTTCAAACAAAGTCTTTGCACACTTGGAGTTTTGGAAATTTGTTACCAGGCTTCCCAAAGGAAAAGAAACATCTTGGCCTGATGTCAGAGCTGAGGGACATAAGGAAAGAGATAGAGGACTTAGGTGCCAGACCTCAAAGCAGCATTTTTGGGCCTGTTCAGGAGGCTGTTAGTGGAGATCTCATTGTCAGTAGCCCTGAAAGAAAAGCTCATTGCCATAAAACATTCCTCTGCAAAAGTTGCATGCAGATTTCAAGAAGGTCCATGAGATGAGCTGGGGAGCTAAAACTTGCTTAGTATTACTTTGGTTGAGGAGTCTTTTCCAGAGCATGTCCTCTTGGATCTCATTGCTTGGAGTATTGATAAGATGGTGACTGAAAGTGAGGGTAGACCATACCTGACCACCCGCAATATTTCCTAGGATGAAATGACCACATCTCTGAGTGAAAGGAGAGAAGTGGGTCTCATTTACCTGGATTCAATACAATCCCCCACAGTATTCCCTTTTCCAATAATAACAGTGTTGGAGGGATAGGCCAATTGAAACTCCATGATGTCCAACAAGGACAAAACCCCATTTCTGCTTCTGAGGTGGACAACTGCCCTACCGTGACACAGGCTAGGGGCTGTATAAATTTATAGAATAGAATCTAAATGGATCANGTGACAACAGACTGTGGACTCTGGCCATCCAGTCTGGGGAAAAGAAGGCTAAGGTGTGACCTCACTGCTCTCAACAGGTTCCTGAGAAAGGGAAGAGGAGAGGTAGGTTCTGGTCTCCTTTGCTTCGTAACTGATGACAGGACTCGTGAGAATGGCACATAGCTGCACCGGGGAAAGTTCAGATGGGGCATTACATAATAAATCTGTACATTGTTAGTGGTCAAACACTGGAACAGGATTCCTAGAGACCTGGTTGATGCCCCAGGCCTGTCAGTGTTCAAGATACCTTTGGAAATTGCCTTCATTAATATGCTGTAAATTTTGTTTAGCCCTGAAGAAGTCAGGCAGTTGGACTAGATGATCTTTGAAGGTCCCTTCCAACTGAACTATTCCAGTCTAGTCTAGTCTAGTCTACTCTAGTCACTACAGACGTGGGTAGGCCCATGCATTGGAAGGCCACAACAATGCCTCCTAGAGACTTCTCTTCTTCAGGCTAAGCAATCCCAACTCTCTCAGATGGAGATGGTGGGCTGCAGGGATTGATGGTTGGTGTGGAACATCTATTTGATCATTTTGGGTCTCCAGTCCTGGCTCTTCCCCATCACAATGTCTTGCTTATCCCCAGTATAAATGTTCGGGGTGGGACGGGACAGTATGAGAAAGAGAAGCCCTTGATCCTGTGCAGACATGGTTCAGAAATAACTGAAACACTGGTCTGTTATCAACACTGTTTTTGTCTTAAATTAAAAACACAGCTCCATATGAGCTGCTCTGAAGTAGAAATATAGAATCATGAAACATTTTGAGTTGGAAAGGACTATTAAAGTTCAACTCCCAACGTACCATCCATGGGATTCCACTAAACCAAGGTGCTCAAAGCCCCATCCAGCCTGGTTTTGAACACTTCCGGAGATGGGGCACCAACTCACAAGTTCTATGGGCAGCCTGTTCCAGGGTCTCAACACCCTCAGAGTAAACAATTTCTTCCTTATATCTAAACTAAATCTACCCTCTTCCAGTTTAAAGCAATTACCCCTTGTCCTGTCACTACATTCCCTGATAAAGTGTCTCACCTCAGCTTTCCTGTAGCCCCCCTGTAGGTACTGGAAGGTTGCTGTAAGGTATCCCCAGAGCCTTCCCTTTTCCAGACTGATTGCAAATAAATAAANTAACTAAGTCACTGTTTCTATTGTCGCAGATTCTGTTGGAATCATTCTGTTACATTGGTTGATGATTACATGTTGATTCAGTGCACTTAAAAACTTGACCAACTAACCTTGCTATTTACCCTCAAGGTATAAAATAAATCATAAATGTCTGCTGCATTCAAGTTGTGTAAAGTCTAATTTGTGACACCCACCCAGGAGCTAGAGAAAGCCCCTCGGGCACATGCCTGGAGTGCTCCTTCTGCAAGCAGCACTCCATCCCCTGGGGGTTTGCCTGAGCAGAGGAAGTCACCCAAAGACTTGCCTTCAGGAGTCCTTGCAGTCCTCTCCTGCCCTTTCCAACAGGTTAGCAGCTGGTCCCAAGACAGCAGGAAACAGCCCTTCCTGCTTTGGTCATTTGTAGAGCCAGCTTCCCCAGCAATGGAAATTTAGCAAGTCTGTTGACTACACCAAGCTGTGTGGTGCCATTGACATGCTGGAGGGAAGGGATGCCATCCAGAGGGAACTTAACAGGCTTGAGAGGTGGGCCAGTGCAAATGTCATGAAGTACGTCAAGGCCAAGTGCAAGGTCCTGCTCCTGGCTCAGGGCAATCCCAAATATCAGTACTGAGTGGACAATGAGCAGATTGAGAGCAGCCCTGCAGAGAAGGATTTGAGAGTACTGGTGGATGAAAAGCTTGACATGAGCCATCAGTGTGTACTTACAGCCCAGAAAGCCAACCAAATCTTAGGATGCATCAAAAGCAATGTTACCAGCAGTCTGAGGGGGTGATTCTCTCCCTCTACTCTGCTCTCAAGAGACCACACCTGGAGTACTGCATCCAGATCTGTGGCTCAAGCACAACAGATGTGTTAGACTTAGGACAGGACTTCTGGTGTGAGTCCAGAGAACGGCCCCAGAAATGATCAGAGGGCTGGAACACCTCTCCCATGAAGACAAGCTGAGAGGGTCATTCTGGAATGAATTTCAATGTTTCTGAAAACTCTTCTGTAGTTTTCTTCCACCCATTTTACTCCAGGTTCTCAGGGGGCAGAGATTCATTTTGGAAATTACCCCACTCACCAGGTAACCTTGAGGACCATGGATTACAAACACCAGCTTCAAAGGCCTCAAAACATAGGATTTTCATGCACTCTGACTGCACTGTCCAGTGCCTACTTCCCTGAATCAGAACAGACCTCTGGAGTAGTCCACTACCATCATCTTCTCTAAGCACTGATAGTTTTACAGGCAGATGATGTTAGTCAGTGCTTTTTGCAGCTGGGTTTTGAAAATCTCTGGGCCCATGACCCAGTGCTGAACCACTGTCTTGGTGGCTGTTCCACCAGTATAGACACTGATGCCAGAAGGAGGATGGAGCTGGTCAAATTTCAAAGATCAGCTCCCCTTGGACAGTAGGGAATGGCAGTCCCTGTGCTCCCCACATGTGATCCCCAAGCTTTGGTACCAATTTGCAAAGCAAATGGTCTGTGTTCTGTGTGATAAATCTGCATGGCCGTGCTAGTCAGAGTGGGAAGCAGACTCAGCCAGGTCCGGATCACTGGGCTAGACCAGACAGAGGTACTTCATGAAGGGGAAAATGATTAACTCCCTAACTCCCCTTCCCTCTGCCTTGCAAGTGTCCACTCTCTTCTCTGAGACTGCGGAGTCACAGGTTCCCTCTGAATACCTGCCTTTAGTTCTTTCCCTGTGACTGAGTGCACAGTGGGAGATCTCTCACTTTTTGAAGGGCTGCAGTCAGTGCTCACGCCAGGCTCCGCTGTCCCTGGAGGTACCCTGGGCTCTGCAGGCAGCTCCAGATTCCCCTCCTGAAGGGCATCATCTGCATGTGGGAACAGCCCTGCCTACATAATACAGTGACCATTCACTGCCTCTGCTGTGAGCAGACACCCATGGGTGAGTGTTAAATCTAGCCCTTGGTGTCTGACAGGTCACAATGCAACAATGAGCCATTCCCTCCACAACCAAAGCAGGAACAGACTCTTGTAGGGAGCAATGCTTTGGGACTTTTCTTGGCACTGCTTTGGGAAGGAAAGCCCAGCATTCAGGCATGGCATTGGGGTAATTCCATTTTATTACAGAGATGTCATGAGAGAGTCTTCACTGACTCAGTGTTAGACGCACATTCATACAGCCTCCATATTGGACAAAACAGGTTCATTCATTCCTATTCATTGGGGGGTGGGGAATCCAAACTCTTCTGTAGGAATGCAAGAAATACAAGCAAACAAAATGACCAAAAGAAAAAAAAAGAATTTTAATTTTATTTTTAATTTTAATATTAATATTAATTTCAATTTTAATGTTAATGTTAACAATGAGAACAACAAAGACATGAGTCAGGAAGGGGATGTACTGGGGTTTGTTATTGGTACTGGAGGCTGAAGGTATTTTTGTGAGTACTGAAAAACATCCACCAAATCAGTTTCCTAACTGCATCCTTCAGCTCCTGGTTCCTCATGCTGTAGATGAGGGGGTTCACTGCTGGAGGCACCACCGAGTACAGAACTGCCAACAAAAGATTCAGGGAGGAGGACATGGAGGGAGGCTTCAGGTAGGCAAATGTGAAAGTACTAAGAAACAAGGAGACCACGGCCAGGTGAGGGAAGCATGTGGAAAAGGCTTTGTGCCGGCCCTGCTGCGAGGGGATCCTCAGCACAGCCCTGAAGATCTGCACATAGGACACCACAAGGAAAACAAAACACCCCGATGCTAAAACAGCACTAACCACAACAAGCCCAACTTCTCTGAGGTAGGCATCTGAGCAGGAGAGCTTGAGGATCTGGGGAACTTCACAGAAGAACTGGTCCAAGACATTGCCCTAGCAGAGGGGAAGGGAAAAGGTATTGGCTGTGTGCAGCACAGCATAGAGAAAAGTACTTCCCCAGACAACTACTGCCATGTTGACACAAGTTCTGCTGGTCATTATTGTCCCGTAGTGCAGGGGTTTGCAGATGGCAACGTAGCGATCATAGGCCATGATGATGAGAAGAGAAAACTCAGCTGCAACAAAGACAACGAAAAAGAAGACCTGGGCAGCACAACCTACATAGGAAATGACCCTGGTGTCCCAGAGGGAGTTGGCCATGGCTTTGGGAACAGTGGTGGAGATGGAGCCCAGATTGATGAGGGAGAGATTGAGGAGGAAGTACATGGGGGTGTGGAGGCGATGGTCGCAGGCTACGGCTGTGAGGATGAGGCCGTTGCCCAGGAGAGCAGCCAGGTAGATGCCCAGGAAGAGCGCGAAGTGCAGGAGCTGCAGCTGGAATGTGTCTGCAAATGGCAGGAGGAGGAACTCTGTGGGAAAGGTGCTGTTGGACATTTGCTGCCTCAGGGAATGGTTGGCTGTCCATGGAGGAAAAGAAAGAGACATGTTACAGAGACTTCTCTGTGCAAGAAGAAAACCATATTTCATAGAAAACATCCTCACCAAGACTGCATCCTCAGTCCATCTTCTTCTGAATAAGACTTTCTCCTGCCCAGAGCTCTGGGTTTCTCTGCCAAAGAGTGCCTCAGGGAAAAGGAGATACTCTGTAGGCTCAGCAGGAGTCCGTATTGCCCTACAGTATATGGCAAAGAGCACCAGGGACAGATTTCAGGCATCCAGTGGCCAGAGGCATCTTCCTATTTCAAGTGCTGAGAAGGACATCCAACAATCTTACAAGAAACACTGAAGGTTATGTTGGTGCTCTCTGTAGGCTAAAGGGTGTGGAGTGAAGTTGTGAGGTTCTTCAAAGACCTACACATCTCTTTCAGTGCAATGCTCTGTGAGTTTCAGACCCTTCTACAACAAAAGACCCTTCCTGACAACAATATTATCATACCCCTGACTGCCCTCCAAAACACGAATTTGAAAGCAGAGATCTAAAAGTGTGCCTTCCCTTCAGGTACTAAAGGTGTTCCCTTTCAAGAATCTCCCCTAGAGATGCATTGGGGGTACTTTGGAGCTCTAAGCAGCCTGCCCCAGGCAGCAGCCCCCTGTCAGCAGTAGGACCCTGCCCAGTCCTGCCCGGCTGGGGGAGCTCCTTCCACTGACAATTTCTCCCCGCAGTGCCCTGGGCAGCTCCCTGGGCAGGCTGAGTGCTGAGCCTGGCAGGCAGCAGAGGCTCTGCCCCAGCACACAGCCCCTGGGGCACAGCAGGGACCCTGCTCTGCACCACAGCCATGGCCACTTCTGCCTGCACAGCCCGCAGCCAGCCCCTCTAGAAGGAGCTATCACGTCCTGTCCCTCTGACAGCTTTCACCAGTAATCCCTGCTCTGGAACTTGTCATTCTCCTCTTATTCAAAAAAACTCTGAGAGTTCTTCTGAAAGCTCCCATAGGCTGTGGGATTTGCCATCAAATCTGGAGATGGCACCAGGAACAACAGCTGTGCTGCCCTGCAGCCACAGACTTACCCTGTTCAGGGCTCTGAAGATTTCTCCCACAGTGAGCTCTCAGCATCCCCCCCTCCACACTGCCTTTAACATCTCCCTCCCTTCTCTCAGCCGCCCTTGTCCCCTGCAGGCAGTGCCCCCAGCCCTGCTGTGCTGTGCCAAGGAGCTGATCCTGGGCAGAGCTGTCTCTCTGCAGTGCTGCCCGCTTGCCAGGAGCTCCCCTTGGTCCTAGGAGCCCAGCCCAGCTCATCAGCACAGGGAGCTCTTGACAAGTCCCTGGACCTTCAGGGGAATTTACTCTGAAACTGGTGCAATCACTGATGGTGACTTCTATCAGCTAGAGAGAGACACCTGCTTCCAGTGCTATCTTTTCTCCTAGTTCAAAGGAAGAGTCCATTATGGGAATCATAATTTCCTGTCCTGTTTGAGAGGATCCCCACAAATTGCCAGGCAGATGCATCCCATCTCTTCCAAGTACTTGTTGTTATGCAGGGGGAAGAAAGATTTTCACAGCAACTGAAGTCCTTCTGTCTACAGCAGCTGCAACACCAATTGTTGGCCCACAGGCTCATACAATCATAGATTCTTCTCATCTTTCTCCTTTTGTTCTGTTAAGAAAACGAGGTATGGGGTGATGGGAGTGTGTGTGTGTGTTGGGGGAGGGGGTTGGGGTAGGGGAAACCAGACCTTGCCAGTCACACTGATGTTTCTTCCAGTGAGGTTATCTGATCAGGGACATTGTCAGCTGTGAAACCAAGGGAAGGGGGCAATGCCACCGGTATATGGGGATGTCCTGTGACAACAGACTGTGGACTCTGGCCATCCAGTCTGGGGAAAAGAAGGCTAAGATGTGACCTCACTGCTCTCAACAGGTTCCTGAGAAAGGGAAGAGGAGAGGTAGGTTCCGGTCTCCTTTGCTTCGTAACTGATGACAGGACTCGTGAGAATGGCACATAGCTGCACCGGGGAAAGTTCAGATGGGGCATTACATAATAAATCTGTACATTGTTAGTGGTCAAACACTGGAACAGGATTCCTAGAGACCTGGTTGATGCCCCAGGCCTGTCAGTGTTCAAGATACCTTTGGAAATTGCCTTCATTAATATGCTGTAAATTTTGTTTAGCCCTGAAGAAGTCAGGCAGTTGGACTAGATGATATTTGAAGGTCCCTTCCAACTGAACTATTCCAGTCTAGTCTAGTCTAGTCTACTCTAGTCACTACAGACGTGGGTAGGCCCATGCATTGGAAGGCCACAACAATGCCTCCTAGAGACTTCTCTTCTTCAGGCTAAGCAATCCCAACTCTCTCAGATGGAGATGGTGGGCTGCAGGGATTGATGGTTGGTGTAGAACATCTATTTGATCATTTTGGGTCTCCAGTCCTGGCTCTTCCCCATCACAATGTCTTGCTTATCCCCAGTATAAATGTTCGGGGTGGGACGGGACAGTATGAGAAAGAGAAGCCCTTGATCCTGTGCAGACATGGTTCAGAAATAACTGAAACACTGGTCTGTTATCAACACTGTTTTTGTCTTAAATTAAAAACACAGCTCCATATGAGCTGCTCTGAAGTAGAAATATAGAATCATGAAACATTTTGAGTTGGAAAGGACTATTAAAGTTCAACTCCCAACGTACCATCCATGGGATTCCACTAAACCAAGGTGCTCAAAGCCCCATCCAGCCTGGTTTTGAACACTTCCGGAGATGGGGCACCAACTCACAAGTTCTATGGGCAGCCTGTTCCAGGGTCTCAACACCCTCAGAGTAAACAATTTCTTCCTTATATCTAAACTAAATCTACCCTCTTCCAGTTTAAAGCAATTACCCCTTGTCCTGTCACTACATTCCCTGATAAAGTGTCTCACCTCAGCTTTCCTGTAGCCCCCCTGTAGGTACTGGAAGGTTGCTGTAAGGTATCCCCAGAGCCTTCCCTTTTCCAGACTGATTGCAAATAAATAAATAAATAAATAAATAAATTCTCCCAGACTCTCTCTTCATAGCAGACATGCCCCAGTCTTCTAACCATTTTTGTGGCCTTCCTGTAAATGTGCTCGACTATGTCCATATGCCTATTGTGCACAATCACCTCCTTCATCCTGCTGGCAGTACTGTTGGTGCTGCCACTCCCAGTAGGATGCTGGGGGCAAGAGGTGGTGGGGAACTGTGCAGCACAGTGCTCTGAAGAGAGGGATGGAGAAATGAATGCATAGATAGATGCAGGCTGTGACTGCTCTTGTGGCACCAGGAAGGGAGGGTGGGAGCTGACTGGGGTTTGTCAAGGCCAACATTGTGGAAAAATCATGACCAAGAGAGAAGTGAAGATCCCCTCTCACACCTCAAGAAAGCTGGACACACTGTGACTGTTCCTAAACCCTCTCAAAGCTGGTTTCCCTCTACATTAAAACACCTCTGCCCTGGGAAACCCCTGTGCAACAGCTGTCTACAAGAGTGTTTGGTTTGTTTTAATCTTTCCTTTAGCATAGAACAAAGTCTTGGAAGACAGAATAGGCTACAAAAGACTGTATGGAAGACAAAGTTGAGGCTGAGCTGAGACATAAATAAAAAATACACATTTATTGAACTATTTAGACAACACTAAAACTAGTTGTTGTTGTTTTTTTTTTTTTTTTCTCACTGCTCTAGCTTGTTAGTAATAGGCAATAAATTTTATTGATCTTCATATATTGAGTCTGTCATAATGATGATTTTTGAGGGATTTCCTTCTTCTTATCTCAACCCTTGAGCTAATTTCATTGTATTTTCTCCCCCTTCCCCTTTGAGGACTGGGGGTCAAAGAACCGTTGTGGTGGACCTCAGATGTCCAGTTGGGTAAAACTGCCACATTTATTTATTCATTAATTTTCTTTCCCACTTCCTTTCTTACTACATTTTCCTTATCCCAACTCACAAGTCCTTGCGTGTATATATATATATGCATATATAAATATATGCATATTTACAGTTGTCTCCCCTGTCCCACAGGATGTGAGGAGGTTAACGAACAGCTGTGTGGTACTTGTCTGCCTGCCAGGTCCAGCCATACCACAAGGAAGCTTGAGAAGCAGAAAACACCTAGACTAAATGCAAGAACCACTTAGCAATAACAAAAATGTTGGTGTGTTATCACTATTTTTTCCATCACAAATCCAAATCCATCATGGGAACCTGTGTGAAGTAAATTAACTCTACCACAGCCAAAACACACACACACCAACAACCAAAATCAAAGGTAGGCATAATTCAATATAAAATACATGACATTCCTCTGCAGAGCATGACGGTAATTCTGCCTCCACTGATATCCACTTCAAAGTGGAAAGCTTTCAACCTATGGAAATTATGTTTGTTTATCTTTCTCATTCCAAAGCAGATCCCAAGACCCGCAAAATACCCCCTGATACCAGAATGGATGATCGTGATCTTTTCTAACATGCTACAACTTTCATTCAGTTGCCCCAACTTCTCTTTCTAGTCAAAGGAGAGAAATCAGATGTCTCAACTCAGATGCCTTGGACTAACCTGCTTCTGCACCACCTTCATCCTTCATAAAGGTTCCTGTAGGTGCAAGGTCACATTCCCCAGCCCCATTGGAGGGCTTCAGCTGCCCCAAGAGGGCAGAGTCTCTCTCTGAATCAAGTATGGCAAATTCATTCGAGTTTGGCAACTGAATCAAGTATGACAAATGTATGCCAAAAAGTTGGCTGTTCAGTAACAGCACATCTGGGAAGCCGTGGCCCTCTCTGTTTAGATAACTGAATCTACCCCTGCATGATTGTGAGGAATGTTTCAACAATTCGTGTCCATAAAGAACAGTTTTGTCTGTTTCTGGGCCCTGCACTGGCAATTTAATTCCACA
>JADZGK010000441.1:47210-62938 GCA_018104995.1 Cairina moschata | reverse complement strand
AGAGCTGTCTTCTCAAGGGGAGGGCGGGCAGGATTGTGCCGTCGTCTGCTTCCCATCGCTGTGCATTTCTGGCTAAATGAGAAGCACCACGAGACAGAGCAGCATCCCTCTGTGAACACGGGCAGCCCCTGCCTCTGTGCCCGAGGGTCTCCAGCAACTCACCGAGGCTGTCATTGTTCTGTCATCCTGATGCAGCGGCCACTCCCGTCCTACCCCGATCACGTCACCGTCCTCCTTGCTGTTAGAACCTGGTGGGTGTGGGCTGGGGCAATCTTACCTGTCCTGGAGAGCGTTTGCAGCTCTTCTGTCCAGTTGAGTGCTCGAGGGCAGACAGTCCAGGATCGTAAGGTTTCTGGCTGAAAGAGGAAAAGCACCAAACGGAACAGCAACGCCCAGCCTGCTGGGCGTTGGTTGGGGAGATCTTAACTGTCCTAGAGAGCGCTGGAAGTTCCTTCCAGCTGACTTCTAAAGTGCAGAGAGGCCAGGAACCTGCCGTGGTCTGGAGGCAATCCTGTGTGTGTCTGGCTGAAAGAGAAGAAGCACAAAAGAAAGCAGCACCTCCCTGTGACCATGGGCAGCCCCTGCCTCTGTGCTCAAGAGTATCTAGCGACTCACCGAGGAAGTCTGTGTTCCATCTTCCTCATGCAGCATTCACTGCCATCCTGCCCCTATTCTGTCAGATTCCTGCTTGCTGTGGACCATCGAAGGTGTAGCTTCCGTCACTCTCAGTGTCTCCAGCTGTAATAGAGGAGGCGACAAAGCGAGCAGCCACCCCCTCTCAGCACTGGAAGCCATTCCTTCCTCCTTGCACGAGGCTCTCCCAGCCTCACACCAAGGCTGTCCAGCTCCCATCTTCCTGATGTCCAGATGTTCGCTGTAGCTTAAATGTGCCATATTCCCACTTAGCGTGGTGACACCGTGGTGGGGAATGGCTTGGGGCTGTCTTATCTGTCCTGTAGAGCGTTGGCATCTTTTCTGGCTGAGTTCTCAAAGCGAGAGAGGCCAGCAGTGTGCCATGGTCCGGTCTCATGGCTAGGTATGATTCTGTCTGAAAGAGGAAAAGCACCAAACGGACCAGCATCCCCCTGTAACCATGGGCAGCGTTTGTCTGAGTGCCCAAGTGTCTCTAGTGACTCACATCGGCTGTCCGTGTCCCGTCATCCTCATGCAGCGGTCACTCATGTCCTGACCCGATCCTGTTACCATCTTGCTTGCAGTTAGAGCCTGGCGGGTGTGGGTTGGGGCGATCTTACATGTCCTGGAGAGCATTGGCAGCTCTGCCTTACACATGACTTCTCAAGGGGAGAGTGGCCAGGATTATACCGTTGTCTGCTTCCATTGCTGTACATTACTGGCTGAAAGAGAAGCACCCCAAGATAGAGCAGCATTCCTCTGTGAACACGGGCAGCTCCTGCCTCTGTGCCCAAGGGTCTCTAGTGACTCACTGAGGCTTTCCGTGTTCCGTCGTTTCCATGGAGCGGTCACTGCCATCCTAGCCTGATCGTGTCACATTCCTGCTTTCTGTGAACAGTGGTGGATCTGGGTTAGGGAGATCTTACCTGTCCTGGAGAGTGCTGGATGTTCTTTCCAGATGACTTCTCAAAGGGAGAGTCGCCACAATTGTGCCGTCGTCTGCTTCCCATCGCTGTGTGTGTCTGGCTTTAATAAGAGAAAGAACAAACGGAGCAGCATCCCCGTGTGACCAGGGGCTGACCCTGCCTCTGTGCCCAACAACCTCGAGTTTCTCACCACCTCAATCCGTCTCCTGTCATCCTGATAGAGCGGTCACTCCGGTCCTGGCCCAAGCGTGTCACTGTCCTGCTTGCTATGAGACCACGCTGGGGTGTGGGTTGGGGAAATCTTACCTGTCCTGGAGAGCATTGGCAGCTCTTCCTCCCAGGTGAGTGGTCGAGGGCAGAGAGGCTAGGAGTTTGCCATGGTCTGGTCTCAACGCTGTGTGTGTCTGGCTGAAAGAGAAGAAACACAAAACAAAGCAGCACCTCCCTGTGATCATGGGCAGCCCCTGCCTCTCTGCTCAAGAGCATCTAGCGACTCACCGAGCCTGTCTGTGTCCTGTCTTCCTCATGCAGCATTCACTGCCGTCGTGCCCCCATTCTGTCAGCTTCCTGCTTGCTGTGGACCATCGGGGTTTAGCTTAAGGCGATCTTACCTGTCAGGTAGAGTGTTGGGAGCTCTTCCTTCCAGCTGATTTCTCAAGGGGAGAGTGGCCAGGACTGTGCTGTGGTTTGGTCCCATCGCTGTGTGATTCTGGCTGCAAAAGAGAAGCACCAAACGGAGCAGCATCCCCCTGAGACCACAGGCTGCCCCTACTTCAGGCCCGAGGGTCTCCAGGGACTCACCAAGGCTGTCATTGTCCCGTCTTCCTCATACAGCGGCCACTCCCATCCTACCCCGATAATGACACCATCCTGCTTGCTGTTAGAACCTGGTGGGTGTGGGTTGGAGGGATACTACCTGTTCTGAAGAGCGTTGGCAGCTCTGATTCCAGCTGATTTCTCAAGGGGAGAGTTTCCTGGAGTGTGTTGTGTTTTGGTGCCAATGGCTGTGTGATTGTGGCTGCAAAAGAGAAGCACCAAAAGGAGCAGCATCCCTCTGTGAGCACGGGCAGCCCCTGCCTCTCTGCCCGAAGCTCTACCACGACTCACCGAGACTGTCATTGCTCCGTCATCCTGATCCAGAAGTCACTCCCGTCCTACCCCGATCGTGTCACCATCCTGCTTGCAGTTAGAGCCTGGCAGGTGTGGGTTGGGGTGATCTTACCTGTCCTGGAGAGCGTTGGCAGCTCTTCCTCCGAGAAGTCTTCTCAAGGGGAGAGTGGCCAGGAGTGTGATGTGTTTTGGTCCCATCTCTGTGTGAATCTGGCTTCAAAAGGAGAAGGAATTAACAGAGCAGCATCCCCCTGAGACTACAGGCTGCCGCTACTTCTGTGACGGAGGGTCTCCACCTACTTACCGAGGCTGTCATTCTTCTGTCACCCTGAGACTGAGAACACTACCGTCCTACCCCGATCATGTCACCTTCCTGCTTGCTGTTAGAACCTGCTGGGTGTGGGTTGGGGAGATCTTACCTGTCCTGGAGAGCGTTGGCAGCTCTTCCTTACAGCTGACTTCCCAAGGGAGAGCGGCAAGGATGTGCCGTTGTCTGGTTCCATCCCTGTGCGTTTCTGGCTAAAAGAGAATCACCACAAGACAGGGCAGCATCCCTCTGAACACGAGCATCCCCTGCCTCTGTACCCAAGGGTCTCTAGCGACACACCAAAGCTGTCCCTGTCCCATCGTCCACATGGAGCGGTCACTCCGGTCCTGGCCCGATCGTGTAACCATCCTGCTTGCTCTTAGAGGCTGGTGGATGTGGGTTGGGGAGATCTTACCTGTCCTGGAGAGCATTGGCAGCTCTTCCTCCCAGATGAGTGGTCGAGGGCAGAGAGGCCAGAAGTTTGCCGTAGTTTGGTCTCTTCACTGTGTGTGTCTGGCTGAAAGAGCAGAAGCACCAAATGGAGCAGCAACTCTGGGACCACGGGCAGCCCCTGCCTCTCTGCTCAAGAGTATCTAGCCACTCACCAAGGATGTTCCTGTCCCGTCGTCCTGACGGAGCGCTCACTCCTGTCCTACCCGGGTCATGTCACCTTCCTGCTTGCTGTTACAACCTGCTGGGTGCGGGTTGGGGTGAGCTTACCTCTCTTAGAGTGCATTAACAGCTCTTCCTCCCAGCTGACTTCTCAAAGGAAGAGCTGCCAAGCTTGTGGCGTGGTCTGGTCCAATCGCCGTGTGATTCTGGCTGAAAGAGAAGAAGCACCAAACGGAGCAGCATCCCTCTGTCACCACGGGCAGCCCCTGCCTCTGTCCCTGAGGGTCTCCAATGACTCACCGAGGCTGTCAGTGTCCCGTTGTCCTCATAGAGCGCTCACTGCCATCCTGGCCCGAGCGTGTCACCATCCTGCTTGCTTTTACAGCCTGCTGGGCGTAGCGTGGGGAGCTCTTACCTGTCCTGGGGAGTGCTGGAAGTTACTTCCAGCTGACTTCTCAAGGGGACAGAGGCCAGCATTGTGCCTTGCTCTCTTCCCATCGCTCTATGTGGCTGACTTTAAGNGTGGATGTAGGTTGGGGCGATCATACATGGACATGCCCTGGAGAGCGTTGGCAGCTCTTCCATCCAGCTGAGTACTCGAGGGCAGAGAGGCCAGGATTGTGCCATTTCTGGCTGAAAGAGGAAAAGCAAGAAACGGAGCAGCAATCCCCTTATGACCAGGGGCAGCCCCTGCCTCTCTGCTCAAGAGTATCTAGTGACTCATCGAGGCTGTCTGTGTCCCGTCTTCCTGATGCAGCATTCACTGACATCCTGCCCCAGCTCTGTCAGCTTCCTGCGTGGACCATAGGGGGTGTAGTTTGGGGCGATCTTACCTGTCCTGTAGAGTGCTTGGAGCTCTTCTTTAAAGCACATTTCTCAAGGGGAGTGTAGCCATGAGTGTGCTGTGGTTTGGTCCCATGGCTGTGTGAATCTGGCTGCAAAAGGAGAAGCACCAAAAAGAGCAGCATCCCTCTGTGAACACAGGCAGCCCCTGCACCTGTGCCTGAGGGTCTCCAGTGACTCAATGAGTCTGTCCGTGTTCTGTCATCCTCATGGAGCGGTAACTGCCCTCCTGGCCTGATCGTGTCGCCTTCCTGCTTTCTGTGGAGGTTGGTGGGTGTGTGTTGGGGCAATCTTACCTCTCCTGGAGATTGTTGGCAGATCTTCCTTTCAGCTATCTTCTCAAGGGGAGTGCAGCAAGGTTGTGCCGTGGTCTGGTTCCATCACTGTGCGTTTCTGGCTGAAAGAGAATCACCACAAGACAGAGCAGCATCCTCCTGTGAACATGGGCAACCCCCGTCTCTCTGCTCAAGAGTATCTAGCAACTCACCAAGGCTGTCTGTGTACTGTCGTCCTCATGGAGTGGTCACTCCCGTCCTACCCCGATCATTTCACCATCCTGGTTGCAGTTAGAGCCTGGTGGGTGTGGGTTGGAGAAATCTTTCCAGTCCTAGAGAGCATTGGCAGCTCTTCCTCAAAGATGACTTCTCAAGGGGAAAGCGGTCAAGGTTGTACTGTGCGCTGGTTCAATCACCATGTGATTCTGGCTGAAAGAGAAGAAGCACCAAACAGAGTATCATCCCTCTGTCAACACGGGCAGCCCCTGCCTCTGTGCCCAAGGGTCTCCAGCGACTCACCAAGGCCGTGCCTGTCCCATCGTCCTCATGCCGCAGTCACTGCCCTCCTGGCCCAAGCGTGTAACCGTCCTGCTTGCTGTTAGAACCCGGCGGGTGTGGGTTGGGGCGAATTACCTGTTCTGGAGAGGGTTGGGAGCTCTTTCTTCCAGCTGATTTATCAAGGGGAGAGTGGCCTGGAGTGTGCTGTGTTTTGGTGCCAATGGCTGTGTGATTGTGGCTGCAAAAGAGAAGCACCAAACAGAGCAGCATCCCTCTGTGAGCACAGGCAGCCCCTGCCTCTGTTATCAACGGTCTCTAGCAAGTCACCGAGTCTGTCCGTGTTCTGTCATCCTCATGGAGCAGTCACTGTCCTCCTGGCATGAGCGTGTCACCTTCCTGCTTTCTGTGGACAGTTATGGATGTGGGCTGGGGCGATCGTACTTGTCCTGGAAAGCGCTAGAAATTCCTTCCACATGACTTCTCAAAGGGAGAGTCGCCATGATATTGCCATGGTCTTGTCCTATCGCTGTTTGTGTCTGGCTTTAATAAGCAAAAGAACAAACAGAGCAGCATCCCCGTATGACCAGGGGCAGCCCCTGCCTCTGTGCTCAAGAATATCTAGCGACTCACTGAGGCTGTCTGTGTCCCGTCTTCCTGATGCAGCATTCACTGCCGTCCTGCCCCCATTCTGTCAGCTTCCTGCTTGCTGTAAACCATCGGGTGTGTAGCTTGGGGTGATCTTACCTGTCAGGTAGAGTGTTGGGAGCTCTACCTTCATGCTGAGTTCTCATGGGGAGAGTGGCCAGGAGTGTGCTGAGGTTTGCTACCATCGCTGTGTGTGAATCTGGCTGCCAAAGGAGAAGCACCAAACAGAGCAGCATCCCCCTGAGAGCACAGGCTGCCCATACTTCTGTGCCTGAGTGTTTCCAGTGACTCACCAAGGCTGTCAGTGTTCCGTCATCCTGATGGAGAGGTCACTCCCGTCCTACCCTGATCATGTCACCGTCCTCCTTGCTGTTAGAACCTGGTGGGTGTGGGTTGGGGCAATCTTACCAGTCCTGGAGAGAGTTGGCAGCTCTGATTCCAGCTGATTTCTCAAGGGGAGAGTCGCCAGGAGTGTGCTGTGGTTTGTTGTCATCGCTGTGTGATTCTGGCTACAAAAGAGAAGCACCAAACGGAGCAGCATCCCTCTGTGAGTACAGACATCCCCTGCCTCTCTGCCCGACGGTCTCCGGTGACTCGCCGAGGCTGTCTGCTTCCCGTCTTCCTGATGTAGCATTCACTGCCGTCCTGCCCACATTCTGTCAGCTTCCGGCTTCCTGTGGACCACTGGGGGTTTAGTTTAGGGTAATCTTACCTGTCCTGGAGAGTGTTGGCAGGTCTTGGTAACAGCTGAATTCTCAAAGGGAGAGCAGCAAGGTTGTGCCATGGTCTGGTTCCATCGCTGTGCGTTTATGGCTGAAAGCGAAGCACCACGAGACAGAGCAGCATGGCTCTGCGAACACGAGCAGCCCATATCTCTGTGCTCGACGGTGTCTAGCGACTCACCGAGGCTGTCCGTGTCCTGTCATCCTCATGCAGCAGTCACTCTTGTCCTGACCCGATCGTGTCACAATCCTGCTTGGAGTTAGAGCCTGGTGGGTGAGGGCTGGGACAATCGTACCTGTCCTGGAGAGCGTTGGCAGCTCTTCCTCCCAGATGAATGGTCGAGGGCAGAGAGGCCAGAAGTTTGCCGTGGTCTGGTCTCGTCGCTGAGTGTGTCTGGCTGAAAGAGAAGAGGAACAAAACAAAGCAGCACCTCCCTGTGACCACGGGCAGCCCCTGCCTCTCTGCCCAACGATCTCCAGTGACTCGCCGAGGCTCTCTGTGTCCCGTCTTCCTGATGCAGCGTTCACCGCCATCCTTCCCCCATTTTGTCAGCTTCCTGCTTCCTGTGGACCATCAGGGGTGTAGTCTAGGGCATTCTTACCTGTCCTGAAGAGCGTTGGCAGCTCTTATTCCTGGTGATTTCTCAAGGGGAGAGTGGCCAAGACTGTGCTGTGGTTTGGTCCCATCGCTGTGTGAATCTGGCTGCAAAAGGAGAAGCACCAAACGGAGCATCATCCCCCTGTGACCACGGGCAGCCCCTGCCCCTCTGCTCAAGTTTATCTAGCGACTCACTGAGGCGGTCCGTGTCCCGGCGTCCTGATGGAGCGCTCACTCCTGTCCTAGCCTGCTCGTTTCACCGTCCTGCTTACTGTGGACAGAGGTGGGGGTGGATTTGGGCAATCTTACCTGTCCTGGAGTGCGATGGCAGCTCTTATTCAAGAAGACTTCTCCAGGGGAGAGCAGCCAGGATTTTGACATGGTCTGCTCCAATTGCCATGAGATTCAGGCTGAAAAAGAAGAATCAACAAGTGGAGAAGCATCCCCCTGAGACCACAGGCTGCCCCTATTTCTGTGCCCGACGGTCTCCAGAGAGTCACCGAGGCTGTCATTGTTCCATCATCCTGATACAGCGACCAATCCCGTCCTACCTCGATCGTGTCACCGTCCTGGTTGCTGTTAGAGCCTGGTGGGTGTGGGTTGGGGCGATCTTACCTATCCTGGAGAGCGTTGGCAGCTCTTCCTTACAGCTGACTTCTAAAGGGGAGAGCGGCCACGATTGTGCCATGGTCTGGTTCCGTCACTGTGCGTTTCTGGCTGAAAGAGAAGCACCACGAGACAGAGCAGCATCCCTCTTAACATGGGCAGACCCTGCCTCTGTATCCAAGGCTCTACCAGGACTCACCGAAGCTGTCCCTGTCCCATCGTCCTGATGGAGCAGTCACTGCTGTCCTACCCCGATCGTGTCACCTTTCTGCTTGCTGTTAGAGCCTTGTGGCTGTAGGTTGGGATGATCTTACCTGTCCTGGAGAGCATTGGCAGCTCTTCCTTTCAACTGACATCTCAAGGGGAGAGTGCCCAGGACTGTGCCGTGGTCTGGTCAACACTCCGTTTGATTTTGGCTGAAAGAGAAGAAGCACCAAACAGAGCAGCATCCCTCTGTGAACACGGGCAGCCCCTGCCTCTGTGCCCGAGGGTCTCCAGCGACTCACCAAGGGTGTCATTGTTCTGTCATCCTGATGCAGCGTTCACTCCAGTTCTGACCCGATCGTGTCACCATCCTGCTTGCAGTTAGAACCTGGTGGGTGTGCGTTAGGGAAATCTTACCTGTCCTAGAGAGCATTGGGAGCTCTTCCTTACAACTGACATCTCAAGGGGAGAGCAGACAGGATTGTGCCGTGGTCTGGTCCAATTGCTGTGTGATTCTGGCTGAAAGAGAAGAAGCACCAAACGGAGAAGCATCCCTCTGTCAACATGGGCAGCCCCTGCCTCTCTGCCCGAGGGTCTCTAGTGACTCACCGAGGCTTTCCGTGTTCCGTCATCTCCATGGAGCAGTCACTGCCGTCCTAGCCTGATTGCGTCACCTTCCTGCTTTCTGTGGATACTGGTGGATTTGGGTTGGGGAGATCTTACTCTTACTGGAGAGTGCTGGAAGTTCCTTGCAGATGTCTTCTCAAGGGGAGATATGCCATGATTCTGCCGTGGTCTGGTCCAATCGCTGCGTGATTCTGGCTGCAAAAGAGAAGCACCAAACAGAGTAGTAGCATCCCTCTGTGAGCACAGGCAGCCCCTGCCTCTGTGCCCGAGGGTCTCCAGCGACTCACCGAGGCTGGCCGTGTCCCGTCATCCTCATGCAGCGATCACTCCTGTCCTGCCCCAAGCGTGTCACAGTCCTCCTTGCTCTTAGAGGCTGGTGGATGTGGGTTGGGGAGATCTTACCTGTCCTGGAGAGCGTTGGCAGCTCTTCCTCCCAGATGAGTGCTCGAGGCCAGACAGGCCAGGATTGTGCCGTTTCTGGCTGAAAGAGGAAAAGCACCAAACGGAGCAGCAATGCCCAGCCTTCTGAACATTGGTTGGGGAGATCTTAACTGTCCTAGAGAGCACTGGAAGTATCTTCCAGCTGACTTCTCAAGGGCAGAGAGGCCAGGATTGTGCCGTGGTCTGGAGTCAATCCTGTGTGTGTCTGGCTGAAAGAGAAGAAGCACAAAACAAAGCAGCACCTCCCTGTGACCACGGGCAGCCCCTGCCTCTCTGCTCAAGAGTATCTAGCGACTCACCAAGGATGTCCGTGTCCCGGCGTCCTGATGGAGCGCTCACTCCCATCCTAGCCTGATCGTTTCACCGTCCTGCTTACTGTGGACAGTGGTGGGGGTGGATTTGGGCAATCCTACCTGTCCTGGAGAGCGTTGGCAGCTCTTCCTTTCAACTGACATCTCACGGGGAGAGTGCCCAGGACTGTGCCGTGGTCTTGTCAACAATCCGTTTGATTTTGGCTGAAAGAGAAGAAGCACCAAACAGAGCAGCATCCCTTTGTGAACACGGGCAGCCCCTGCCTCTGTTCCCGAGGGTCTCCAGGAACTCATCAAGGCTGTCATTGTACCATCATCCTGATAGAGCGACCACACCCGTCCTACCCTTATCATGTCACTGTCCTCCTTGCTGTTAGAACCTGGTGGGTGTGGGTTGGGGCGATCTTACCTGTCCTAGAGAGTATTGGCAGCTCTTCCTCAAAGATGACGTCTCAAGGAAAGAGCGGCAAGTTTGTGCCATGGTCTCCTTATATTGCTGTGCGTTTCTGGATGAAAGAGAAGCACCATGAGACAGAGTAGCATCCCTCTGTGACCACGGGCAGCCCCTGCCTCTCTGCCCAAGGGTCTCCAGTGACTCACCAAGGCTTTCCGTGTTCCGTCGTCTCCATTGAGTGGTCACTGCCGTCCTAGCCAGATCGTGTAATCTTCCTGCTTTCTGTGGACAGTGGTGGATATGGGTGGGGGTGATGTTACTTGTCCTGGAGATTGCTGGAAATTCCTTCCAGATGTCTTCTCAAAGGGAGAGTCGCCACGATTGTGACATCGTCTGCTTCCCATCGCTGTGTGTGTCTGGCTTTAATAAGAGAAAGAACAAACAGACCAGCATCCCCATTTGACCAGGGTCTGACCCTGCCTCTGTGCCCGACGGACTCGAGCGTCTCACCACGTCAATCCGTCTCCCGTCATCCTCACTGAGTGGCCACTCCCGTCCTGGCACAAGCATGTCACTGTCCTGCTTGCTATGAGAGCATGGTGGGTGTGGGTTGGCGCAAAATTACCTGTCCTGGAGGTCATTGACACCGTTTCCAGCTGACTTCTCACTGCGAGAGAGTCCAGGAGTGTGCCATGGCTTCTCAAGAGGAGAGCGGCCAGGTTGTGCTGTCGTCTTTTTCCATCGCTGTGTGATTCTGGCTGCAAAAGAGAAGCACCAACTGGAGAAGCATTCTGTGACCATGGGCAGCCCTTGCCTCTCTCCTCAAGAGTATCTAGCAACTCACCGAGGCTGTCTGTGAACCATCGTCCTCATGGAGCTGTCATTGCCATCCTGGCCCGAGCGTGTCATCATCCTGCTTGCTCTTACAGCCTGCTGTGAGTAGCTTGGGGTGATCTTTCCTGTCCTGGAGAGTGTTGGAAGTTCCATCCAGCTGACTTCTCAACGGGAGAAATATCAGGATTGTGCCGTGGTCTGGAGCCAATTCTGTGTGTGTCTGCCTTTAACAAGACAAGGAAAAAGAGGAGCAGCATCCCTCCATGACCACAGGCAGCCCCTGCCTGTCTGCCTGAGGCTCTACAGTGAATCACCGAGCCTGTCCGTGTTCCGTCATCCTCGTGCAGTGGTCACTCCCATCCTGACCTGATTGTATCACCGTCCTGCTTGCAGTTAGAGCCTCATGGGTGAGGGCTGGGGCGATCTTACCTGTCCTGGAGAGCTTTGGCAGCTCTTCCTTTCAACTGAGTGGTCGAGGCCAGAGAGGCTAGGAGTTTGCCATGGTCTGGTCTCATCGCTGTGTGTGTCTGGCTGAAAGAGAAGAAGCACAAAAGAAAGCAGCACCTCCCTGTGATCATGGGCAGCCCCTGCCTCTCTGCTCAAGAGCATCTAGCGACTCACTGAGCCTGTCTGTGTCCCGTCTTCCTGATGCAGCATTCACTGCCGTCCTGCCCCCATTCAGTCAGCTTCAAGCTTGCTGTGGACCATTGGGGGTATAGGTTGGAGAGGGTTGGCAGCTCTTATTCCAGGTGATTTCTCAAGGGGAGAGTGGCCAGGTTTATGCTCCTATCGCTGTGTGAATCTGGATGCAAAAGAGAAGCACCAAACGGAGCGGCATCCCCCTGAGACCGCACGCTGCCCCTACTTCTGTGCCCGAGGGTCTCCACCTACTCACCGAGGCTGTCATTGTTCCATCATCCTGATACAGAGGACACTACCGTCCTACACGGATCATGTCACCGTCCTGGTTGCTGTTAGAGCCTGGTGGGTGTGGGTTAGGGCAATCTTACCTGTCCTGGAGAGCACTGGCAGTTCCTTCCAGATGACTTCTCAAAGGGAGAGTTGCAACGATTGTGCCGTCGTCTGCTTCCCATCGCTGTGTTTGTCTGGCTTTAACAAGAGAAAGAACAAACGGAGCAGCATCCCTGCATGACCAGGGGCTGACCCTGCCTATGTGCCCGACGGACTCGAGCATCTCACCACGTCAATCAGTCTCCCGCCATCCTGATTGAGCGCTCACTCCCGTCCTGGCCCAAGCGTGTCACTGTCCTGCTTGCAGTTAGAGACTGGTGGGTGTGGGTTGGGGCAATCTTGCCTGTCCTGAAGAGCATTGGCAGCTCTTCCTTACAACTTGTATCTCATGGGGAGAGCGGCCAGGATTGTGCCGTGGTCTGGACCACACTCCATATGATTGTGTCTGAAAGAGAAGAAGCACGAAACAGAGCAGCATCATTCTGTCAACACGGGCAGCCCCTGCCTCTGTCCCTGAGGGTCTCCAATGACTCACCAAGGCTGTTTGTGTCCCGTCATCGTCATGCAGCAGTCACTGCCCTCCTGACCCGAGCATGTCACCGTCCTTGCTGTTAGAAACTGGTGGGTGTGGGTTGGGGCAATCTTACCTGTCCTGGAGAGCGTTGACAGCTCTTCTGTCCAGCTCAGTGATCGAGGGCAGACAGTCCAGGATCGTAAGGTTTCTGGCTGAAAGAGGAAAAGCACCAAACGGAGCAGCAACGCCCAGCCTGCTGGGCGTTGCTTGGGGAGATCTTAACTGTCCTAGAGAGCGCTGGAAGTTCCTTCCAGCTGACTTCTCAAGGGCAGAGAGGCCAGGATTGTGCCGTGGTCTGGAGTCAATCCTGTGTGTGTCTGGCTGAAAGAGAAGAAGCACAAAAGAAAGCAGCACCTCCCTCTGACCATGGGCAGCCCCTGCCTCTCTGCTCAAGGGTATCTAGCGACTCACCGAGGAAGTCTGTGTTCCGTCTTCCTCATGCAGCATTCACTGCCATCCTGCCCCTATTCTGTCAGCTTCCTGCTTGCTGTGGACCATCGAGGGTGTAGCTTCCGTCACTGTCAGTGTCTCCAGCTGTAATAGAGGAGGCGACAAACCGAGCAGCCACCCCCTCTCAGCACTGGAAGCCATTCCTTCCTCCTTGCACGAAGTTCTCCCAGCCTCATACCAAGGCTGTCCATCTCCCATCTTCCTGATGTCCAGATGTTCGCTGTAGCTTAAATGTGCCATATTCCCACTTAGCGTGGTGACACCGTGGTGGGGAATAGCTTGGGGCTGTCTTATCTGTCCTGTAGAGCATTGGCATCTTTTCTGGATGAGTTCTGAAAGTGAGAGAGGCCAGCAGTGTGCCATGGTCCGGTCTCATGGCTAGGTATGATTCTGTCTGAAAGAGGAAAAGCACCAAACGGAGCAGCATCCCCCTGTAACCATGGGCAGTGTTTGTCTGAGTGCCCAAGTGTCTCCAGTGACTCACATCGGCTGTCCGTGTCCCATCATCCTCATGCAGCGGTCACTCATGTCCTAACCTGATCCTGTTACCATCTTGCTTGCAGTTAGAGCCTGGCGGGTGTGGGTTGGGGCGATCTTACGTGTCCTGGAGAGCATTGGCAGCTCTTCCTTACACCTGACTTCTCAAGGGGAGAGTGGCCAGGATTATACCGTTGTCTGCTTCCATTGCTGTACATTACTGGCTGAAAGAAAAACACCCCAAGACAGAGCAGCATCCCTCTGTGAACACGGGCAGCTCCTGCCTCTGTACCCAAGGGTCTCTAGTGACTCACTGAGGTTTTCCTTGTTTCATCGTTTCCATGGACCAATCACTGCCATCCTAGCCTGATCGTGTCACATTCCTGCTTTCTGTGAACAGCGGTGGATCTGGGTTGGGGAGATCTTACCTGTCCTAGAGAGTGCTGGATGTTCTTTCCAGATGACTTCTCAAAGGGAGAGTCGCCACGATTGTGCCGTCGTCTGCTTCCCATCGCTGTGTGTGTCTGGCTTTAATAAGAGAAAGAAGAAACGGAGCAGCATCTCCGTGGGACCAGGGGCTAACCCTGCCTCGGTGCCCAACAACCTCGAGTGTCTCACCACCTCAATTTGTCTCCCGTCATCCTGATGGAGCGCTCACTCCCGTCCTGGCCCAAGCGTGTCACTGTCCTGCTTGCTATGAGACCATGCAGGGGTGTGGGTTGGGGTGAAATTACCTGTCCTGGAGATTTTTGACATCTTTTCTAGCTGATTTCTCAATGCAAGAGAGTGTCCAGGATTGTGCAATGGTTTCACTCCAGCACTGTCAGTGTCTCCAGCTCTAATAGAGGAGGTGACAAACCGAGCAGCCACCCCCTCTCAGCACTGGAAGCCATTCCTTCCTCCTTGCACGAGGTTCTCCCAGCCTCACACCAAGGCTGTCCATCTCGCATCTTCCTGATGCCCAGGAGATGTTCCTTGTAGCTTACATGTGCCATATTCCCACTTAGCGTGGTGACACCGTAGTGGGGAATGGCTTGGGGCTGTCTGAACCGTGCTGTAGAGCGTTGGCATCTTTTCTGGCTGAGTTCCCAAAGCGAGAGAGGCCAGCAGTGTGCCATGATCCGGTCTCATTGATAGGGATGTTTCTGTCTGAAAGAGGAAAAGCACCAAACGGAGCAGCATCCCTGTAACCATGGGCATCCTCTGCCTCTCTGCCCGACGTTCTCCAGTGACTCACTGAGCCTGTCTGTGTCCCGTCTTCCTGATGCAGCATTCACTGCCGTCCTGCCCCCATTCTGTCAGCTTCCTGCTTCCTGTGGACCACTGGGGGTGTAGTTTAGGGTAATCTTACCTGTCCTGGAGAGCGTTGGCAGGTCTTGGTAACAGCTGAATTCTCAAAGGGAGAGCAGCAAAGTTGTGCCATGGTCTGGTTCCATCGCTGTGCGTTTATGGCTGAAAGAGAAGCACCACGACACAGAGCAGCATGTCTCTGTGAACAGGAGCAGCCCATGCCTCTGTGCTCGAGGGTGTCTAGCGACTCACCGAGGCTGTCCGTCTCCTGTCATCCTCATGCAGCAGTCACACTTGTCCTGACCTGATCGTGTCACAATCCTGCTTGGAGTTAGAACCTGGTGGGTGTGGGTTGGGGCAATCTTACCTGTCCTGGAGGGCGTTGGCAGCTCTTCCTCCCAGCTGACTTCTCAAGGGGAGAGCGGCCAGGATTGTGCCATGGTCTGGTTCCATCACTGTGCATTTCTGGCTGAAAGAGAAGCACCACGAGACAGAGCAGCATCTCTCTGTCAACACGGGCAGCCCCTGCCTCTGTGCCTGAGGGTCTCCAGTGACTCACCGAGGCCGTCCGTGTCCCATCATCCTCATGCAGCGGTCACTCCAGTCCTGGCCCGATCGTGTCACTGTCCTGCTTGGAGTTAGAGGCTGGTGGATGTGGGTTGGGGCGATTACCTGTCCTGGAGAGCATTGGCAGCTCTTCCTTCCAGCTGAGTGCTTGAGGGCAGAGAGGCCAGGATTGTGCCGCTTCTGGCTGAAAGAGGAAAAGCACCAAATGGAGCAGCAACCCCCTGTGACCACAGGATGACCCTGCCTCTGTGCCCCAGGTTCTCGGACATCTTACCAAGTCTGACTGCCTCCCATCATCCTGTTGGAGTGCTCACTGCCATCCTGGACCAATCGAATCACCTTCCTGTTTGCTGTGGACTTGCAGAGTGTGATTTGGGGTGATCTTACCTCTCCTGAAGAGCATTGCAAATTCTTCCTTCCAATTGAGAACTCAAGGGGAGAGTGGCCAGGAGTGTGATGTGTTTTGCTCCCATCTCTGTGTGAATCTGACTTCAAAAGGAGAAGGAATAAACAGAGCAGCATCCCCCTGAGACTACCGGCTGCCGCTACTTCTGTGCCGGAGGGTCTCCACCTACTTACCGAGGCTGTCATTGTTGCATCACCCTGAGACTGAGAACACTCCCGTCCTACCCCAATCATGTCACCTTCCTGCTTGTTGTTAGAACCTGCTGGGTGTGGGTTGGGGAGATCTTACCTGTCCTGGAGAGCGTTGGCAGCTCTTCCTTACAGCTGACTTCCCAAGGGAGAGCGGCAAGGATGTGCCGTGGTCTGGTTCCATCGCTGTGCATTTCTGGCTAAAAGAGAATCACCAC